>VZTJ01000537.1:264056-304539 GCA_013397795.1 Orthonyx spaldingii
TTTTCTCCTGGGCGGCTGCTAGTTGTGAGGCTGAAAACCATAAGAACTGTATTTCTTGTGGAGAAATCAACATGGCAAAGCAGGAGAAAACTCCTCTCCCTAAATGAACTGAGGAAAGACTAGTTTAGAGGTGGTAAACTGACTGAAAGTCGAAGTGTTGTTTTTTGTATTGTCATTGAGAAAGAAATAGAGAGGTGGGAGGAGCAGAGGTGTTCTGAAAGTTTTGTCCTGGTTCCTGATTTTTTTACTTCCTTCTAGGTCTGTTAATAAATTTTCTTTATATTCTTTAAAGTTTGAGCCTGCTTTACCTACTCCTAATCCTTATCTCACAGCAAAATGGAATAAAATCTGGTAAGTGTGCTGGCATTTAGCCAGAAACTCAAGTGAGCTAACTCAAACCACTACAGGGGGCACTGATTTGAACCTGAAGAAAGTAATGGTCTCTGGAGCGTCCTGACAATGTGGGAGGCAAACAGACCTGGCACTCAGGGTGTAAAGACAAGTAATGACACCAAAAATAAAGGCCAAACTGCAAGAGTACAGTTCCCACAAAAACCTTGTTGCAGGCTCGCAGTGGTCACTGTTACATAATCAATAGCCAGATTTTTTTTCCTAGAGATATATTGCTGCAGGAGGAGAGCCTGGGCTAGAGCAAGTGGTTGGGTTTATGTTGCAATTAGTAGCCTTCCTGCAGACGAAGTTACTACTGAGTTCAGTAGATACCCCGGGCACATCTTCCTTTATGCATCAGGGCAGTACTATAGTATTTCAGATAACATTGCGATAACAGTTTTCAGATGTGATAATAGTTTTCAGATTTTCTTTTAAGCCATGAAATACCAATCTTTTGTTTTTCAATTTTAACTTTTTTTTCAAGAATAAAATCAATATATGAGGTTCTAAAGAAAAAAAATGCAGATAAATCTAAAATGTTCTGCAATATTCTCAATATTATTAGTAAAATAATTCACAGTATTCTCATTCATTAAGGTAACCCAGTACTTCTCCTTATAGGGCTCTCCCTGTTGCTTATCATTTTGACTATATATGCTTTGGATGAAGTTTACGATGTAATTTCTAAAATTCAACTCCAGAACAACCAGTCATTTTCCGAGCAGAGAATTACAGTAAAAGACCAATGGCTTTGTCCATGCTGAAACAAAACAAATTTTAAAAATAACAATATCTGTGTATGAGTGTACAGGAAAAAGAGCTGAATTCAAGTTCCCCAGGCAACCACCACTTTGGCATTTTCTAACCTAGTTTCCCATTTACTTTTCCCTTAATACCACTATGAGACAGCAAAGTACAAAACACATACACAACGTTTAGCATAAGGTATTTCTCCTTACAGTTTTCTTGAAGCAATGGTGTATTTACAAGTGAATAGAGGCTTGGGGGTTTGGTTAACTCACTGCTGGAGGCCTATATCTGGATTTGAAGTCTTAATAGACTTTTAGTGCACAGTAAATTCACATGCAAAGGCCAATTTGAAATTCATAGCTACACTTCCAACTGGGAAGGCAGTACATAGAGTGTCTTGGGCAGGATGTATCAACACCTTCAGCAGGCATAAGGGTAATTTTGGTGGGCTTTTTTCTGATGGGCATTTTGTCCCACAGCAGCGTGGGTAGGAAATGGAAGAAAATCCCACTGCCATAGAGGTTCATTACCTCTAAGGATAAACAAAATGGCAGAACATCTCACACAACAGCAAGCCATGGAAATTAACCTAATGTTTATGCAGAATATTGAGAAGAAGTGAGTTTTGGCAAGATGAGAAAAAAATAATCTGTTGTTTGCAAATGAGTTTAACTTGATCTCAGAAAAATGTGACATGAGAAAATGTGGATCTTTGCACTTGAGGGATGTGAACAACCTCTCAGTCCTGCATCACTGGCAAGATTTGATTGAAGGCAATTCAGAGTAGTAGACAGATAGGCTAGAGAAACCTTTATCCTGAATCTCTACATAAGCCAGATTCTAGAGGGTGATCCACACAACAGAGTGTGTTCTTAATCCCACTACTTGAATGAAATGGTTTTTATTTACTGAGCCCAGACCCTACTTGGTCACACTATCATGTGGTCAAGCAAATTGCTCATGTGAAAGGGGGAACTAGGATCCTAATTTTTAATTCTGCCACCCAATCACCTCCAGAGAAAAAGGGGTCAGGTCCTGGGACTGACTTCGTAATTTGGAGGCAGTGTGGAAGGAGCTGGCCATGGAGTGGCACCACCATTTGGCAGCACAGGTGCTGGTTATTACAGGGAGGCACTGGCAGCTCCCTGACATGCTCCTCATACTACAAGTCTGTGCATGTGTGCTGGGTTGCCTTTACAACTGGAGCAAGATGCTAAATCTGTCATTGTCTGTCTCTGACGACTCCAAGTGCTGTCTGCTGGCAAATGCTGACACACAATGCCTGAATGGGGGCTCTGTGTGCACTTGCATGGTCCAGTTCACCCATATCATGTTTCAGGTCTGATGAGATTTGGAACAGTCTTTCAGGAGCTATAGGTGTTAGATAAGATGAAAAGTCTCATCAAGCACAGCTGGGAAATCTCCATTTTAAGATCCATATAAGAATTATCAATCAACAATAGTTCAGATTATCCCAAAGGCAGTTTGTTCACGCTCCCTCACACAAAAATATACATATTTCCCACTGCCTCCAGGGGTCTCCTAAAAATTATCAAAATAGGAGAAAACCTTTCACAATGGGCTCATTATGACTGATGTGCTACTAAATTGTAGCAGATTGAAACTGCACGGCATGTTGTGCCATAATGTCTGTATCTGGATTATTCCCTCATTCAGTAACTATCAAATATGGTTTTATCTTCTTTTTTTTAAAGTAGTTTTTGCTGAGTGAAAGTAATACAGTCCCTCTGAAGCTTCTGAGGCTTATTAAAAAAGGTACTTTATTTTTCCATTTGTGTGCACACACTTGGGGTTCCTACAGTTTGTGCTCAATCAGTGAAACTGAATGGAAATAAAAATTAAAAATTAAAGATGTAAAGCTTACAGATTTATTTGTATCTTGAGAACCTTCAGGAAGGAAGATTTTTTCAGCCTCTAATCTTAATGATACAGCAGTTAGAAGGAGTGCTTTTCTCTGTGAGTTTTACACATTAATTAAGCTATGTTGTATATTTTTAGTTGAACTAGTCTTTGTTACTGCCACCTCTGTGAATCTCCCCTTCAAAAAAAAAATGCTTGATTTAAGCAAGATAATTAGCAGAGTCAGCAGTCTACATGAGAATAGCTTACTTTATAACCTATTAAGAGCAAAATCTTTTCTAGCAAAGTCCTGATTTATCTGTTTATAAGAAAGAAGAGATTTATCTGTTATTATAATAACAGATAAATAATTTTTATATTTTAGATATAAATTATAAATTTATAATTCTATAATTATAACTTATAAATTTTTCTGTTTATCTGAAAGAAGAGATTACTTTTAGATGATTTTGTGTGGGCATCTTAAATGCTCAAAGGCAGCCACAGGCTCACTACATAACAGTTACAAATATACAACAAAACACAGTTCAACATATGTGCATTTATTGTCCAGATTTTTTTAGGCTGTCAGATAGTTTGCAAACAGTATTCAGTACATCCCTCAAACATCCTAGGTGACTGGTGCAGCATTTCTCCTTTTACTGAAATAACAAGGTCAAAATGTTCCATGTTATGTGAATGCTCAATATAAGACAACTGAAACCTTATTTCAGAAAGTACTTCGTGTTCTATAGAGCCTCATGTAGAAAGCACAGTTCAAGGATCCTCCTGCAATTTAAAGGTCTCTGTCAAGCACAGGGAAGAAGTGCCAATCATCTGTGAAAAACATAATCTAGGTCCCCCTGGCAAAGGCTGAAATAGCCACATCTCTATTCAGTGCTTCCTGAGAGGTTTCTTTCCTTCCCTTAGCCTAGTTCATCGCACAGCCTGTCTGGACTCTGCAGCAAGGCACATATGGCTGCAGCATGAAACAATTTCTTTAGCTGCATACTCTCTGTACATGGGATCATCTTAATTAAAGTAGCCATTTAAAGTCCTACCCATGGCTCATAACTTTTCAGCTTTTCAACTCCTGATATGGTCTGAAAAAGGGTGTAGCCTAAACATTGTTTGTGACACATGCCATTGCTTACTGCTTGGCATCATGACAGCCTGATGACACACTTAAAGAGAGCATCATTTTAACAGACACACACCAGTAACTGCAGCAATGGCTAATGTCTGTGACTATTTTTTCTACAAGCAGTTTCTCCCCTTCTGCCGCCATTGCACTACTTGGCTCCACAGTGTCTTAGATCGCCTCCCTACGCTGGAGTCTTTGAAAGAACTGTGCATTTCTATTTCACCCATTTTCCTGACCTTTTCATAACTACTACTATGTGTTAACAGGAAGAGGACATCAATCTTACACTAATTTTTTTTTAATATTCTTTGTGTGTTTGGGTTGAATTAGAAGCAATGATATGAGGAATCACTCCACACCTCCTTGGTACAAATTCTCTTAAACCAAATTCATATAGACTTTACAAGAAAGATGAGAAAAAGAAAGGAGGTGTTTTATTGTTCCAATATTCAAAACACAGCTTTCCATTCTGAACACTCTAAACCAGAATTTACAGCCTGAATGCTGTATTGTGCTTTATGTTCCTGCAAAACAACAGGGCCTCCGAAAAAAGAAGTATCCAAAATGTCAGCAAGCAGTGGGCCACTTTGGTGAGCCACAGCTCTACAATACCGAAAGCTATAACTATGGTTGCAACCAGCTGTTGGCTTAATAGCATTTCAAAAAACATTCAGTATTCCTGCTGGATTTTCTTCTACAAGGGGCATCTAATTCACATGTTGCCATTTTATTTATGTTGTCCTCATTCTTGTGGTATGGTAGAACACTTCAGTCATGCTAAAATAGGAAAGCTCAGTTTTTATGGGGACTTGTAACATTGGGCTTTTTATTTGGGCCAGTTGTTTTCTTTTTATCCTATAGTACTGATGGGAGTTCTCTTCTCTCATATTCTTCAGGGATAGGTGCTTCATTTCATATATGCCTGAAGCTGTGTTTACTACTGGGAAATACGCTTCCTACATGAGAAATCCTGCTGGGATTGGAACAAAGACAAATCAGTCATTCCGGAGATTGGAAATAGATGTTGGAAGCAGAGCTGTGTAAAATGATGAATGCCAAGACTGAGCAGATAAATACAGCACCCAATTTATTTAGAAAGTCTTTGCATCTCTGAGCCTGCACCACAATTTGAGTTCCAGCCTCCATAGGGTTACTGAGGCAATATCTCCATACATATCTAAAGAGTCTCAAAGTGGTTTCCTCTCATGAAGTTTTTTCCTCTGAGAACATACACTTTTTTTTCTGTGTGAATTTAAACAAGTTTCCAACTGCATTCCAGGCAATTAACTGTTTATTAGTGAAAGCATTGCCTTGTGAGTTTTGTGGCAAGGAATGCATTACACAGTGACACAGACAATAAATGTAAGACAGTAGTACTCATTGAACATCTGTGGAGTAACAGTCCTCAAGATAAAAATCAGGTCAGTTCATGACAGTGATGCAAAAGAAATGCATGGAAAACACCCAGAATTTGAAAGCCTGCGGTACAAACTAGTTACCAAACAGTAAGAAATCTGCTCTCTGAGCACTGTAGTGTCCAGAGGTCTTTGCTGCTTCTTGGTTTTCTGTTCTTGGTGAATCTGTGATTATACAGCAAGAATTTAATTTAGAAAGAGAGTTATGCCTTCTTTCCCACTAGCACCTCAGTCACAATGAATCAACTCTTCATCTACATAATTCCAAACCTTCCTCAAGATCTACAGTAATTCACTAAAAAGATAAAAGTAGGATTATCAAGACATTAATCACTGTGAAGCCCTGCTCACATTACCTAGGTCATTTGCTTTCCAGCTGTTCAAATCCCTTTGCTTTCTTTTGGTTTACACCATTTCAATTAGAAAAGCACTATTTTAAAGCACCCTGAAGGGTACCTACCGTACTAAATACTGACATACTGAACACCATGAATATAGTACCTCTTGACATCAATGTAACTCCATACATTTACTAAATTGCTCTTAATTTGCCAAGCAAGCAAACAAAAAGATCAAAAATTCTGCACTTAAACTGGTAATGTCACCCCCATATTATTTCTTGTGTATTTTTAACATACACCTCCTACAGATTAAAAAAATAATTAATTTCATTCTTGAAGCAATTTGGAAAAGGTATTTGTGAAACAGTAGGATTGCAAGAAGAAATAATACATTTATTTGTAACAGTGAAGAAATTTGCATTAACTGATTAGCTATGTTTATGGCTTCAAAACACGTAGGGTTCTATTACTGACCTTCTGAACTTTGAATTTCTGATGACTTAAAAATTACAGAAACATTTCATTTTCTTGCATACCATTGGTAATATTGAATAAGTTGTAGCTAGGATAGGAGTAAATGAGAAAATTCAGGAAAATTACAACTGCTTTTTCTTACATTTCAAGACAACAAATACAATAAATGCAAATTGTGTTTAGCAAATGACCATTTTAGTCAAAGTAGGAGAGCAATTTTCTTTACTCCTTTTTTAATAGAAAATAGGATGGTAATTTTAAATCTTTACTTTTACTGAAACCAATGTGCAGCATCTTCGCTATTTAGTCACTGCTGATTAATTTAACTCTGGCTAAACTATGAGTCATTCACCACTATAGAAATTTTTGTGCTCATATGTTACATGAAGCAGAATAGAAAGAAGAAATAGTCCAAAATATCTTTAGCACTTACTATGTGCAAGACATTAAACTACAGTCAAGCAGATGAATATATAGATTTTCTAACTTGTCCATCAGGCTGGCTTGTAGTCTGTGTGCTCCTGACTCCAGACAAGATTTAAAACAATACTAAGTAATGATGAAAGAGAACTACATTTTGTGAGTATTTCAAGTAACTATTACACCCAATTCTTTCAATTTTTGAAGTAATGATCTAGTGTCCTCTGTTATTTTTGTAGGAGCAGAGGAGTTAACAGCATGAGGTGTTCTTTCTCTTTCAGGTACCAATGCAGATAAAGATTGTTTCAACATACAGCTCACTCTCTTTGAATGAAAAACAATTAAATTCTACCTTGCTGACCCCTTAAGAAGTCTAAAATCAGGGATGTTAAAGTCTAAACAGGGTCTGACAAGCATATTTTCTAAACAGTCTTTCAGTCTAGAGCCAAGAACAGCAGGATGGGGAGTATTAGAAAAAAAACCAGCACTTCCTTTGACAGCTTCTCCAAGTGACTCATCCCTCTCCCTCAAAGAAGACACAAATTCCCCTTACTTCCTACTTAACTTTGTCTGATTTTTAGTTCCAGACAGTTCCTCTTCCTTCTGGTCTGTCTCACCTGAGTTAAGTACTCTGCCTTTCCTTCTCAGGAAGCTGCTGTTCTCTCTCATTAAGTTGCTTTCTTTAATGATCTAGGTGTATTGAGGTAAAGGCCTCTCACATTAGCTCATTTTACATTGCACACTCTGCCACACTCTGATGGATTTTTTTCTCTTGTTCCTTATTCCTTAATTTGTTTTTCAGAAAAGAACTACAGAACTACAGAACTGTGTACAATACACAGTGTTCTATAACCAGATATACGCTTCCCATTTTCTCCCACTCAAGATTACTCATTTCAGAAAAGCATGTACAGATGTTTTAGGGATGGTATTACTCACTGATAGTTTCTTCTGAGTTCATGTTGTTTGTGACATCCAGATTTTTTTCAAAACAAGTTCAGTTTGGTTTTTTATTCCTTTTTTTTCTCCTTTGGAATACGGAAATTATCTGTATTTAAATCAAGTATGCTGAAATAATACAAAGTAGAGTAATTAAATCCAATCTTTACTCTTCTCACAGTCCCTATAGTCTTACAGTCAACAATTTTTTTAACCACAATTTTTTTATTTTCAAGTAATAAATCCTATCTAACACTTCAATCAATCTAGTGCATAATCCAATTAATCTACTAGCAATAGCACTATTCAAGGTGATTTTATGAGACATCTACTAGCTGACTTTGAATTTATGTAACACAAACTTGATTTACTGGTATTATTTTAGCGTCCTTTTAAAAACGGAATCTCATTGAATGAATACCATTCTGATAGATATTATGAGATTACCTTAAACAACCAAAGTTACCATCTGCTTGAACAAGACCTATTTTCCATAGAATAGTGTGTAACTAACTGCATTGCACTTTTGTTTAATCAAATCCAATATCAGGTCTTTCTGTTACAGTGCCTAAGGCTGAGCTCAGTTTAACAAGCTTCCCATGCTACCTTTGTCTACTTCAAATACCTCTCAGAAGTGTTGCAATCTTCCACATTTATTAGATGTTAATGTTAGCAAGAAAGACATCTTAACCAGTGGTGTTAGACTGTGCAAATCATCCAGGCTTTCTGCCTGAAGTGTTTATCTTTAAACATTGTTATTTAACATCCTCCTTAGTGGATGAGAAGGCAATATGTCATCCTCATGTGATAGTGGCACATCAACTAATTTATTTTCAGATACAGAAGAGAAATGGTTATGAATACTTGTCTCTTCCCTGCATCATCTTTTTAGCACCCCCATATATAAATGGACTTTGCCATCCTTTGTCTATTATATACAGGAAATTTTCAACATTTTTCTGCTGTTATCCTTGTTAAAACAATTATTCTAGACTCCCTCAAGAATGTTCTATACAACCCTAATTTTTTAAGTTTTACAGTCATTCATATTTACCCCCTTAGACATTGTTTTGATTGTTTTAATGGAAAATTTTATTTCTTCACTGAAACAGAATGCCTTTAAGGCATTCCTTTAAAGCTGTGCTCTTCCTCAGACACATTATTGCAAGTTTTTTTTTCTCTTCCCCATAAAATGTAAGATCAAAACTTTTCACATTTTTCCATCCAAATTTTATTTACAGTTGTACTTATCTTTGATAAATAAGGATTTTTATAGCTTCAAGTAAATATCTGACGGCTTGGTGTCTTTCCTTTTCTTTATAATAAAAGCAAACAGATAATAATGATTGATTTACAAACTACCAGCCAAATGCCAATCCAGTCATAACCTTATCTTAATCCATCAATTTAGGGCTCTGAATGTGACAAACATATTCATGTTTTATCATTAGAGAAAGAAAAACATCATCAACAATTGTTATAGATTTCAATGACTTTATACAATGACTGTTTGCATCTCTTCTCCAAATTGAAATTTCACAATAACAAAAAAGTCTCATTTTTAAGTATTCAAAATAGTGCTCGAGGAGTAATTTTCCTTTTTTGTTCTCACTCAACAATCATGAAATATATCCAGAATTCTAAAATTTAGACTATAATATTCAATCATAATTATTACAGCTCTATGTTATGTTTTTATTGGTATATTGATTACATGTAATTAAGCAATGGTATTTTATCACAACACCACATTCCCCGAAGTGTAAACTACTCTCTAAACTGCTTCAAATGCTCTAAGTAGAATTTAGCCAACAAACTTGACTGGCTTGTAATGTCTCTGTACTGACAAATAGTTCCAAATAGGTATTAGGAAAAAATTTCTCATCAGTTGGATTTACAATTTCCTCTTGACTCTTATATTTTTTTTTCTTTCATTTCTACTTCTTACATACATATTTTTTCATTAGTTGCAATTAGTCAAAATTGATTAAAAATTTATGGACAATATATTTTCAACTAATTGAATTATTTTTCATTTAAAAAACTGGTTTGCCTCCTAGTCTATGTCAGACTTGCTACTCTAGCATTCTTTCTTCGAAACTAGATCATTAAAGCTGTTTCAAGTAGTCTCCAGATGACTCTAGATCACTCTAAAATGCAGACCATAGTCTGAAGTCTTCAAGAATACTTGACAGAATGAACATCTGAACTCCTCAGTGTTTCCTACCTTCTCTCTTTCTCAGAAAAGAAAGTTGATCACTTTCTCTTCTGCTGTACTTTGCAATTTCAAAGCTATCTACAGACAGCAGTGTGCAACTATCATGTAATTTGCTCCTATTTAATAATCAAATTGATGACATTTGTTGAACACCCCATAATCTGGCCTAATTGTGCAAATATAATTTAAGACTGAAGAGAAATTCATATTCCTACTTCATATTCCTACTGCGTTAAAGTCCTCTCCTGAATTCTCCATATTTTTAGCAACAAGTCATAGGCACCTCAATATTAATAACTTTGTTCTTTCATCAGGTGTTTGTTTTACTCAGAGGTTAAACCATGGTGCATTTACCAGAATAAATATTCCTAGCCAAGCTGAGCAAATTCTGGCTGACATTTTTATCACCAAAAATCTCTAGCCTATTAATTTTAGTCTTAACTATTTACAATCACTTTAGTACAATTATTTTTTCAAGCTACCCATGGTAATATCTCTTTAACTTTTCTTTCCTTGAATACTGTACAGCAGTGGAATTTGCATTTCCAAAATAAATATTGTCTCCTGCAGCTTCTGGCACAACTTGCTCTTTGCAAACCAGAACTTTGTTCTGTTTGTGTTTCAAAATAAAGAACACCACAAAAACTTTAGGAGACCCACTAGGAGCATATTAAGAGACATCTGCAGGATCAGAACAGGGTAAAAGTGTTTAAAGGAAGCTTTCTTCCCAGTGACAAAAATCAATCAGAAAGCATGTTTTTGATAGAAAAGGTTTCAGTTAAACAGAAAGAATTAGTAGGGATATAATTTTGAGATAAATTACGATACCAGGTTATACACTGTATAACCTGCTAAACATAAACACTGATAAACATAATGAAATAGTCCCAACCAATATCTGCTATTTAGTAGATCTCTAAAACTACTGTGAACACTTGCAAGAAAGAAAAGCTATCAATCGAACCTGCCTTGTTTTCCAGAGGATTGTGTTGTCCAGGGCATGGCACCCTTCATCCGGGCAAACACCAAAGTTGAAAGACTAGTGTTTCTGATATCAGTGAAGTTCTGATAGATAAAAACACAATAGAATTTTTCTTGAAAATACCCTTATCGAGCGCAGTGAATCATGGGATCTTCCTGAAATGCATTCAGGAGTGATTGTCCTGTACTCATTCTCAGTTTTCCAAATACATTAGACTAATATTTATCAAAGTACAATCTGAAATATTGCCATCTCTGAAACTTATTATAAAGGGCGGTAAACAAAGCATTAGAAAAGGATACATGGTGGTCCTAATATTTTAAGATTTTTCAATTTGTCTAAAACATCTGGATACCACATATTTGTAGCTATCTCTCTAGTAAATTCCTCAATGAAACTTTCTCTAGATAGAGAAGACCATGTGCATATTTCCACCTTTGAAGGTGAATTTTGAGCTTTCATTTTCACTGCTTTCAAATTACTCATTTCTTAACAATCTGTTTCTTTTTCACACCATAAGAAAGAGCCAAACCTGGTCACTTATTTCCATGGCCTTTAAGAGGTGCCACTGCAGGAAATAAAATCCTGAGTATTGGTCCTGGATCCACTGCCGCAACCTTGGATTCTTCACACATATGCAAAGTGGATGTGAAATACTGTCATACTCAACCAGGAAAAGTGACCACACAAACAAAAGTGAGTCAACTTGCAGTCTTTGAATAAGTACTGCTGAAACTCTGCAATGGAAAGCAATATTCCTCCCCTCAGAAAATCTCTACCACTGATGTTACTGCTGATCAGACACCCATTCCAACAATATTATTCTACCAGCTGTGTTTTTGTCCCCTGCAATAAAACATTGCACATGTAAAATAAATTTCTCTGCAGCTCTAAACATATGTTTCACCCCCTCATAATTTTGTCATTACTCCTTCTCTCTCCTTGTTTTTTCTCACTCCTTTTTCACCTCCCAACAATATCTGAGTAAATTAGAGAAGTGGAATTTGTTTCTGTATAGCAGACTACTTCTTCTTCATGCTTGACAGTCATGCTTTAACCCAGAAAGGATTTTAATCAGGCTTCTGAAGCAATAGGGTTGAATGCAAGCACACTGTCAAGAGAGGAGCACATCTCTAATAAATTTTGAAAGCAGGCCATAGGTGAAATAAAATACATGAACTTTATAAAAGATCATTCTACTTAGGTTGAGATGCCATATATATATGTGTGTAGTACTCCAATACACATTCATGATGAAAAGACATTTGCCTCATCCAAGATTTGAAGCAGGTAATTTGTGTGGTTTTGCACATGAAAAGCCTCTGAAACACTCAATAAACCTCACTGGGAAGACACTTGCTTTTTTTTTTTTTTTAGAGGAACAGATGGGCTATTAACTACGGAATAGTGGTGAAGCCTGCGGGTTCTTTTAGTTTGCTTTGAAAGTGTGACCTATGAGTTTTATCTTTTATGTGTGTACATTCATGTGTCACAAATCAACTTCAATTGTGAAATAGTTTTCCTCTGTGTATATGCAGATACTGAATTTTTCCTGCTGCAAAGTGACCTCTAGAGTCCGAGAACTCAGTTTCATTTCAATTTATGCCAATGAAATACTTGACAAATTGCTCTATTTAGAGTCACGTATATCCTGGATTTCAGTGTTGAGCATTGCTACCCCTCTGACAAAGATAAATCAGTCTGTAAGGTTTGCCCTGTATCTTCATGTCATGTCTGCAATTACAGATGTGAGTACAAAATGTAGTCTCTGAGCAAAGTAGGATGTATTACAGTGACACAATATTTACTTTCACAAAGACAGAAGGCATTAAGCAACTTGAAGATTTTAGAAAAAGCTTTAAACAGAACATGAGAACTAATTAAGGAAAACCAAACAATTTAACTATGTAAGTTTATATAGATTTTCTAGGTAAGTGCACACAGATTTTTTTTGTGGGGTTTTTTTCTTCTCTTTAAATGAATACTAGTTAGATTCACTGTCAGCTCAGTTTAGCTTTGAGGCTATTGATTTAAGACTCTTCACAACACAAAGAGCATTTCTGGAGGAAAGCCATGTCTTGGCTTCTTTTCTGACTCTGCAGGATTCTCCTGGAGAAGCCATAACCCAATCTTCTTTATTAACCAAAAAAAACCCCCACAACAAAAATTGTGTATTGTTGTTCTGAAGACAAAGCCTTCATCACAGAGATGATGAAATCATGTGCTTATGATTTGCCCTTTCATATGCTGCACTGATACAAGCCAATGATTCTTGGAGCAGATGACACTTGTTCCCCTTCTCCTTGCTCCTAGATTATTTCAGCTTCACCTGTTCCTTTCTCAAACTAGCCCCAAATCATTTTGCCTTTCTAGGTTTATGCCAACAGTAATAATTGTACCAACTGGTACCTAGACCTGAGATCAGTGAGCCACTCCTTTCTGAAACAGTGTGTTCTTAATTTCTTTGAGTGGAATCAAAGGTTTGCAAAATTATCCAAAAGATTCCAAAAGAACAAGCATTTTTCCTGAGCAATATATATGCAGGGTAAAAACATACACTATTATGTATCTTAGGATCAAAAAAGCCATATAATATCAGCTCCACAAAAGTGAGGATCAAACACAAAAAAGTGTGATTAATTAGAAATGGTTGGACTCCAAAATCCACAGTAAGACTGTTGTAAAGTTGTTAAAGCTTTCAAGTACTAATACAAGTAAAAACTGGAATATTTCACTGAAGATCTTTTCTCTTTTTAACATTTTTTTATCACATTAAGTTCTTCCTGACTCTAAAGCCATCTATAAACTTTGCCTTGACAATATCAATTTAGGACTTATACACAAATCATTATTTTAAGTTACAGTTAAGGGTCATGTGTTATAACAGTTAAATTCTTTTGTTTAGTAAGAGAAAGAAGGCAGATACTGCACTGTTTGCATACTTCCAACTGAAAGTGAGAAAGTAAATCTTTTGTTTACTCTTCTGGTATTTGTGAACATGAGAGCATGCAGAGTTTGCAATGTACTGGTATGTAGTCCACTTGTACTTTTATCAATTATATTTGCTGGGAGAATAATTTTTTGTTCTTTTTTTTTTTTTAAAGTCTACTCTTTCTTCTCGACATGTTTTCCCTACAGGTAGCTGTTACGCCACATTTGCAAAACAGTCTCCTCCTGTTTTGATCTTCAGCATTATGACATAGTGGATTCTAAACTTTCCATTAATGGCTTTTAATTCAACTCTCATAAGTCCTTCATTACTGTGTTCAGTAAGAGCTGAACACATCTGAAAACCTGGAGTAAGTCTCATTGACTGAGGTTTACAAAAATAATTCAGTTTCCATGTATCATTTATGATCCAACAGGACTAAAAGATATCAGCCACAAATCAGAATCTCTATGACTTTAATACAGTTCCTGATGCAAAGGCCCTAATCAGCTCCTAAAAATAATTATCAGTAGACAAGATGAAGAAGAATGCTGTTTGTCAATATCCAAGCTTTATAAGAACTGATTATTATAATTTTCCACATGTTTCATTTTAGGGACTGGCATACAACTATTAGTAAAAAAGTGTCCCTACAGTCTCTGAAGAACTGAGACAAACCCACGGTGAAATCCATGTCTTACTCTTGAAAAGAAATCTTAGAAAAAATATATAGCAAAACTTCAGTATATTCCAATCCACCTTCTACAAGGACATTTTGAAAAATATTAGTATCATTACAAGTAATACTGCTGATATTACTTCTCAGAGAAAAAAAAAACCACCACAGAACCATGTTTTCTGTGAGCACAAGCATTCAGCCATCTTGTATACAGCCACAGTAAATCAGAACAGACTTTTATGCAGATTGTGTTAGAAAAGGAAAGGAAGAAGAACTGAATTTGATGCCATGCTTGCTTTTGTATTTTTAACTGGGGTTTGGATCAAAAAAATTTAAATGATATTGAAATAAAATTAAGAAAAGGGAAGATGTCGTACGCAGGATCACTAATCAAACACAGCCTACATAATCTGCACCACGTCTTGCTCAATGGGAAATAATTACTATAACATTAGCTTTGCAGTGTTTAAACAACCATTTCATTACATTTTTTTCTACACTGATTAAATATTCGCAGCATTTATAATGCATCATTACATCTTTTTTGTGCACAGATAATGCACAGCATAGCTGCTCATTAAAACTTCACTGCTCTCCTTCATAATTTTAAATAAACCTAATTTGCATGATTTGCATAAAGTTTTAAAAAGTATTGCTAGTTCTTTATTAACACTACAACTTAGGTGTGAAGTGACTAGACTTGCCACTTGTCAAAAGCAGGGTTTTTTTCAGTTTCAAGGCCTCAGAAAACTACACATGCCAGAGGTCAATAACAGTAAGCTCTAGTCATGAATATTTGTACACTACAACAGCCCACAGCCAAGCATTGTATGAGCATATGACCTTACTGCTCTTCTCCTTGTTGCTATTGCATCTTGTCTCAGAGGTGCAGTAATGGACAAAAATTTAAAAGTTAGTCTTGTGGCTCTAATAATCTTCATGGAAATGAAGAATACTTCAGAGAACAACTAAGGAAATTACTTGTTGAAACTCTTTCAAGAAGAATTTTGTATTCTCTCCAGCAAAAAGCTGCACTGTACCAAGTGTTTTACAAGATGGTTACAGTGAAATTTTTGAGTCTGCGGGAGGAAAAGATGCTTTTTTGTTGTTTTAAACCAAGAAATGAAAAAGCCTAGCTCATCTCTTTAAACCATTGTGAAGCAATAACTTATATTTTTAATTATGGACCATGCAAGACCTTACCATGGCAAAAGAGATATTTATTTCTCTTTATAATTTGTGATATCCTTTTTTTACCTTTCCTAGCTGTCTTACTTTATATGTATTAATGCTACATATTCTACTTGGACAACATAATTTACTGCCAGGGAAGACAGATCTGGGAGTCCTGAGGACCCTGGCTCCCAAATACACAATTGTGGATTACCAGGAATTTAAAGCTCCATTTCAACTCACAAAGCATTATGAATTTTGAGGGGAACTTTGTAATCAGAGTAAAAGCACTCTTCTGAAGGACATCAGAATAAAATACCTGTCTTCTTTCATCTCTCCACCAGGAAGTTATAAATCTTGACAAATAAGAAGACTTAATCAAAGCCAGGCTCAACTTCCAGTGACATTGGTATAAATTGAAAGAATCTTCTCTCACTTTTTAAGAGTAAAGGTAGTAGTATCCAAAAGGATATTTGCCCTCACGTGTTTAATATTTCTATTATTTTAATTAGAATAAATCCTAAAATGAGGTGCCGAAGAAGATGTTAAATTGATTTCCTTTCTAATAACTGTTCTTTGATTATTTTATTCTGCAGTGAACCAAACTATCACACAAATATCGTTAAATTGATGATAAATGGTTCTGGTCAAGACACTGTATTATCCCAGGCAGAATCTAAGTAATGAATGATATTGTCAGTATAGCTGTGCAAACAGGCGGTCACTCCTAAGGAATTATTTTATTACACAAAGAAGTGACTTGGACAAATGATGGAAGTAAAAGATCACTGTGAAAATCAGTTGTGGCTAACACTGAACATTTGTAACTGGGCAATATCTCGTTTTTTTTCAAAAGGGGTGCTGTTGTTTTGTTTGTTTATCTTTCTTTTAGAAGTCCCCACAGCCTACTTTCCTTCTGCGTGCAACATGATCTGTGCTGGACAGACTGGTTTCTCCTTGCTCTATAGGCACTTCTAAGCAGGAAAAATATCTTCCATTATTATTATAGAAACAAATATTGTCTCTTAGAAACAGTTAAAGATTTTATCTGATGTAAAATATAACTCATCCTCTCTCTTCTCCTCAAAGAGAACATGTCTGTTTGGAGTTCAACAACACCAACATTATATTAGATATACCCAGTCTATATTACCTAAGTAGCAGTAGAAGTTTTATATCAGTTTGATATGAAAGTCCAGCACCAGTTTCCTCTTGACAGGCATGCTGCTAATAATTACTCTTCAGCAATATTTGTCTCCAGGAAGATCACTCCTTCATCCTCAACCACTTTTTTCTGAAGGCGGAAGTTCTTGAAGTCCTTCTCCTGTATTTATACAGAACTGTCTCAAAATAAAAATACTCCTTTCCCCTTTCCTCCTCAGAGAGACCACACTGTTTGAAGTTTTACAAGTAAGCCAAATTTAAAAACAAACAAAAAGCAAAACAAAACAAAAAAAAATCCCAAACATACAAACAAACAAAACAAAAAAACCCAAACCAAAAAAACCAGAAGATTGTAAAGAACACCAGGGAATAACCTCTGTCTTAAGATTCAGAACCACTCTGCAGTGGTCCCATAATGACATAAGTTTTTTAAATCCTTTCATCAAGAATAATTACAAGTTTCTCTCTTGAACAGCCTTATTCAGAAAGCTTTACTCCCCTGTACTTCAGCTGGCAGAAAATCAGAGGCAGAAAGCGAGAGTCTTAAGGGCCAAGCAAACCATGGAACTTTCATCTTTGAGATCATGAGACCAGATGCTTCAGAGGTGAACAGCACAGCTCTCCAGACAACACCACCACACTTATTCTATGTAAACAAAAGGGGTGACAATGCCTTGGGGCTCGTTTAAACTCTTCAGTGGAGGTAATTCTTCCAGTTTTCCCCTTTATTTCCCTTGAAACAATTTTATTTCATTTTAGCCTCAGAACAGCCCTCCCTCACATCAAAGGGTGCTTTTCCACACAGACCATGTGAGCTGATCCTGTAGCAGGGCAGCAGAGACAGGGCGTGTCTGTCTTCAAAGGAGGACACTTGTTCACTCTACCACAGGTTCCTGCTTGAGACTCTTAGGATTTGTAGATGAGCACCCTTTTTCCACCGTTAACTGTAATATCTCCTGCTCTCATTAAAGCTAAGAAGTCCATGCCACTGACAGTTTTCTTCCTCATGTTTGTTTGGCTTTTTCCTTTAAATCTTCCCAGAGCAAGTGAAAAGGAATAGACAAATGACATGGACAAAGGCTGCCTAAATAAGAAGGAATCAAACTAGAATAAAAAGACATCAGTTGGGAAATTCATCAGCTCTTAAATTAACTTAGTGCAAGAGATCAGAACATGTAAGTGTAGCATATTGGATGTTATATAATTTTCTATCACAATTTTGGATCAAAATCATCCCTGCTCAACTATAATAAGTGTTTAATTGGAAGAATGGCTAAAGGATAGCTCCTTCATTACTCTGATCAATATTCTGAGCCAGGCAAAACTTTGCAAGAGAGATAGTTAGCTAGCTAGCTAGCTAGCTAGATAGGTAGATCAATCCTGATATAGAATTGAGGCTAAATACTTATGTTTTCACCACCTCATTAACCTAAACAAAGTCAGTTACTTTTCCTGATCACACTTTGGCCCAACTAGCTCTTAAAGATTCTTTACAGCTGGTGCAATGTATCATTTTTTATTTACTTGCAGGTATTCTACAGTTGCTACATTGACTTGTAAAATTTCAGTGAAAGAAAGCAAATTGTAGGGACAAAATAATAAATTCAATTTGTGAATTTGAGACCAAATTGTAGGATGCTATGAAGGATAACTGAAATTCATAGAGATTAATTTAATATGCAGTGTCAATAAATATCATAACCACTTTGGTTAAGAAGTAGAAGTAGTTAAATTCAGTTAAAGCTAAGTTTTAGGGAATTTAGCTCTGCTTTTTATCACACCATGTTATCTCAATATCATGGTCTGCTGACGAAGTCCTTCCTTAATGCAATTTCATCCACTGCTCAAAGAAACATCCCACAGCTTTTTCCATTACCAACAAAATTCCTATTCTGCTGTGCCTGACTTTACCACCTCTAGAGCAACTATTGTTTGCTAGACACACACAAACAACCAAAACAAAACAAAACAAAAAAACCCAAACTAACCAAACAAACAAAAAAAAGGTCTTTATCTTTTCTACATTTAACTGGACCTTGGGTATTTGACTATAAGAGGTCCCATTTCACACTGTGGTGTCCTCAGTAGAGACTGCTAGCTAGATGACACAAATATGGACAGATTAAAGAAGACAGCATCTTTAACACAAAGCTTTTGAAAAGCTTGCCTGAATCTGAAAATAAACTTTCTAGAGCAAGAGTGCTTTAGAATACACAAACCAGGAAAGAAAACACTTGATAATGAACTAATGCACTCTGGATTAAAATGCAATTCTAATGAAATCATTACCTTGGTACTGGAAGAAAAGTTTTTTTTAGTGCACATAATATGATGCTATGTGATGCTAAAATTTAATTACTATCCTTATGGAAAAAAAAATTGGATGCAATTTATCCTATTCATTCCCTTGTGGATAAAAAGCAAAACAGCTGCCAACTGAAACTTGTCTCTAAATATCTGTTTTTTCACAAAAATGCCTCTAGTTTTCCCACCTATTTTTCTCATGGTTACAATCTTGTATAATCATAACATTATCATGATTTCTGGAACTTAGCTAGGCCAAGAAGCTTAAATCATTTGTTCAAGGACATGAACTTGGCACAACTGAACACGAGTTTAGTAGCATTTGGCCCATTAGTGCTCAGAACTTTATGGAATACTTCAAAGACTTTACTCCTGAGAGCGACCAAGCACTAGAACAAGCACTGGCTGCTCAGAGAGGTGGGAGTTCTCTTTCTCTGGGGAAATCCAAGAACCCTCTGGACACAATCCTGTGCCAGGTGCTCCAGTCTGACCCTGCTTGAGCAGGGAGGTTGGACCAGATGACCACATGTGGTCCTTCCCAACCTGATCCATTCTCTGATTCTCTGATCTTGTGAAGGGAGTGGGTGTAGATATGCGTGTGACTCCGTGTGATCTGTCTATGGAAAGATATCTTTTATCACTCCAGACCTTTTCACACCTATGAAAACAAAAAAGAGTTAACAGTCATTGCTACTTGGCTTTCTGAGGATAGAGCCAGCTATCCTGCGCAAGTGAAGTGCCAGCTCTGGTAGACTGACTGTGAGGCACCAACAAAATGAGCACTGCTGTGTCTGTGCAGTGACACCTTCTGCTACACCCATCTCCTTTTCCAGTTTGGAGACAGTGGGAGTGTCCCCAGGTGCTCTGTTCACACCTTCTCTGTAGCCATGGCTCAGTCAGGGGCGACCCCTTCAATATTTTAGACAGTAAAATTCAACTGTGATTCAGGTTTTTTTAAAAATTCATCTCTGACTCAAGCTTAACCAAGGAAACTGAAGACTTAACAAAATAAAAACTTGGGCCAGGCAATAAGTCAAATGTAATTGCAAAGAGGCCACTTCTCACCTGGCAGGAATAATGTAGCACTGCCAAGAGATCTGGTAGATTCAGAACAGGTAAGGCTGCCTCATGGAGGATCAGCAGGTGCTGATCTACATAGACCTCACCTCTACTTCTAGCCTGCTCTTTGGAGTTAGGATAGAAAATAATTCAAATAACAACAAAAAAAGAGGTTTTATTATTGTTCTGTTCTGCTAAGGAGAACAGAAATAAAAATAGAATTTGGGGCAGAGACAGCAGCATATTATGGTAGCAAGCATACTCATTTCTTTCTAAAATATAACACTATTTGTCAAGATCTAGCCCTAAAAGGGTTTCATATGCCGCTGTTCCACTTCCTCATATTCATGCTGAAAAGATCAAAAATTGTTTTCTAGGGACTCAAAGCCAGAAATCATTCTTTCTATCTAGGTTACATTAAGAATGAAAAAGGTTAGCAAGCCCAACAAGACAGTAAAGAAAGAGTAAGAGTGGTATAAAGGGGAAACCTGAAAAGAGATATGGGTAAAGGCAGTATTCACAATGCATATTACACACAACCTACCAAAGAGTTTCAGCAGGGACAGGCAAATTTGGTTTAGTGTAATGAGCTGCATTCATAGCAATTTCCACAGAGAGATGTCAGAAAGTAAACAAAACTTTGTTCTCATGCACCATTTTAAATGTTACCACATCAAAAACGAGCCACCGTGAAAATTTTTAGACAGAATTCAGGTACTACTTCTTAAAAAGCAAAGCTACTCATGAGAAAGGACTTGCATCACGATCAGGAAAGCACTCTGTCAATTAGTTTTTCTCTGCCCAGACTCTCTTAGAGCTCTGCATGAGAAAAGTGCAACCACAGTCTTGTGCTAAGCTTTGCTGTCTGTGCTTCATTGTGACTTAGGTCAAGAACAAGTCTGGAGCATTCTGCAGCACACATCGACTGCAGGTGTAACACCAAGCACCAGCCCTTCAGACCTCACAAGATGACATCCCCAGCACAAACACAGTGCAAATACTAAGTAGCAGCGGGGAGACACAAAACTTAGAATATTCTGACCCCTATTTGGTACCACAGACTTTGGTGAGAATCCTTCATATCTGCCTGGTATCTTGTCCCCTGTGGGAAAAGGATGGCTGCTTTCTATCAGTGTATAAGCAACCTAGTATCTGTGACTGGGGGAATTAAAACCTTGCTCGTTTTGTATTTGTGAAGTGTTTGAACTGCTCAGGATTTCTGTATTTTAAGTAAAAACATAAAGCAGCCAGAGGTACCTAGCAGCAAAACCATCAGTCGTCCTATTACATAAAAGAATCCTTAGGTACTTGGAAACTGTTTGGCTTGGATGTTGTCTTAGATCAAAGGGACTGATGCTGGCAAAACCCATTTTCAAACAAAGTCACTCAACTGCTCAATTAAATTGAGCTCAATTGCCTCATTCCGGAAGTTGGACTGGAGCTTCACTGTAACAGACTGTAAAGCTGGGACTATGAGCTGTACAATCTCATACATTCCTCAAAATACCCGCACAAAATCACTGAAGTCTTTATGCTGTGGCTTCTCCATATTAAACAAAATAATGGTATATAGTCTTCTCTACCCATCACAAGCCATAGCCACAAGAATCTCAAACTCAGTTACATTCTTTGTCTTTTCCATTCTTTGTGCTGTCTTTCAAAGTATAGATCACAAAATATACTTGTTAACAATAAACAGACTAAAACCAGAAAAAGTCAAAAACATTTCCATAAAAATTCCAATGGCCATACTGACACTAAATATAGTAGGACACGATAGACTATCTGCTTATCACATTTTCAGTTTCATCTACATACACAGAGGTCCCAGCTGTATATTTTTCTTTGAAGCTTTAGGGTATGGAAAAAGCATGAGTTTTTTTGACTGGTACTCTGTCCACAGTTAAGCCATTTACTTCAACTGAACATGTTATAATTTATATTCATTTCATTTCCCCTTTCTCAGTCTCATGGGAAGGGGAAAAAGCTAGTCAAAAATTTGCATCTCACCACTCTGACAGCTGCTCTCATGCAGGCTTTTCAATCTAGCATGATCTACAATTTTTTCTGGTTAGTGAATAAGTATAATATTGCTTTTCAAATTCCTTAAAGGAGTGACAGTCTTTATTTTAAAAGAGTGGAAACTGCATGAAAAGGGCACTGGGGGTTCTGGTCAATGGTGAGTTGAACATGAGTCAGCAGCGCCCTGGCAGCCAGGAGGGACATCCCTGTCCTGGGGGGCATCAGGCACAGCATCACCAGCTGGGCAAGGGAGGGGATTGTCCCACTCTGCACTGCACTGCACTGGGGCAGCCTCACCTCGAGTGCTGGAGGCAGTTTTGGGTGCCACAACACAAAAAAGACATTGACCTGTTAGAGAGTGTCCAAAGGAGAGCAAGGAAGATGGTGAAGGGCCTGGAGGGGGAGCCTTGTGAGGAGTGGCTGAGGTCACTTGATCTGTTCAGCCTGGAGGAGAGGAGGCTGAGGGGAGACCTCATTGCAGTTACAACTTCCTCATGAGGGGAAGAGGAGAGGCAGGCACTGATCTCTTTTCTCTCGTGACCAGTGACAGGACTCCAGGGAATGGCCTGAAGTTGTGCCAGGGGAGGTTTAGGCTGGATATCAGAATAAGGTTTTTCAGCCAGAGGGTGGTTGGGCATTGGAACAGGTTCCCCAGGGAAGTGGTCACAGTACCAGCCTGACAGAGGTCAAGACACATTTGGACAATGTTCTCAAGCACATGGTGCGACTCTTGCGACTGTCTGGTGTAGAACCAGGAGTTGGATTCAATTATCCTTGTGGGTCCCCTCTAACTCAGGATATTCAACGATTTAATTCTACGGTGTGGGATATATAAGAAATAAATGAAAACCTCATAACTACTAACGGTGTTATAAAATACATAAATTAAGTATAAATTTTGAAGTTTGTCCAAGTGTTTAATTTTCTTTCCTATATAACATGATCTAGAGAGCAGAACATTTATCCCATTGAAATCTTTTTCTTCTGGATGGTTTTTTACAGTCCTGTATTACATTTGTGGATTTCTTTAAAGATAATTCATTGAGTACTTAATGCTTAGCTGAGAGATAGATTTGCAGGATTAGAATCTCAAATCCAAAACTTGAGGATATATTCACATAGTTCTGAACAAAACTGAACAAAAAAGGAGAAAAAACAAAGGAAATCTAAGGAGAAAGATAATTTTTTTAAAAATAGCAGAGTTGTTTGTTCTTGGTTTTTTATTTTTTGGTTTTTTTTAATAGATCTGTTTAAATCTGGTCTTGTCACCATGTTAAAGTTCAAAGATCAACTTGCTTTATCTGTTTCTGTACTCTATCTCCTTAAATTCACCTCTATAGTGCAGCATAGTACCATACAACCTGCTCTCACTCTTCCTCTAGTCCTTCCCCTGCATCCCCACCTTTCCTCACTGGTCTTCAGCAGTGTTTCTGTCACCAGTTCTGATCAGCATCTACCAGAACTGCAGAACTAATTTCAGCATAAGAAAAGGTGGGGAAAAGGGTCAGGAAACCACACAATAAGATTAACTAGAGTGCAGGTTCCCAAAACATTTGTAATTTGGGGGTTTCAGCTGGATGTAGCCTTCTAGACTTCTGGTGTGTGTCTATCACTGTCTATCCAGTGAAAGTATTGATGATTGCTGTCGAATGAACTGCTCTGTATGCATCACTTAAACAGGGAAGAACCAAAGACTATCAAGCACTGTCACGACTCAAATAACGCCACAAGCTATGGCAAGCAGCTATGGAAATTATTTTCTTCTTAAGGCAATAGCTCCATTTATGACCTGCAAAATGTTTGAATCAGATATCTGCTTTCAAATCTGCTGCTTCTGGCAAGACATTTGTAAGTGACACCAGGGAACAGTTCTGGACAAATAGAGGAATTGTCTATAAAAGTTTAAAAGAAGTCATTCTTTAAACATATCCTATTGCTGTAGTTGATCATTTTACACTTTTTCAGTAATGTACAACTACCTCTCTATGGGCTTCACCTCATAAAGCCAGAAATTTGTCAGGTTTTCATGGATTTTTTTTCACTTGAACTTCTCTTGTAAACTGGGACTGGGGAGTCTCAGGTATTTTGGACAACAGAACACAAACTCATTGCAGGTCTACTCTTATATCACTGGCAGACTGTATAAACAAAACAAAACAAAACAAAAGCAGGTTTGCTCCTTTTTACAACCATTTATTATGTTGAAGTAGCTAACAATAACTGGGAATTCACTTCTGTAAGCAGTGAGTCAATCACAGGTGACATCAGTCAGCAGAGATCAACATGAGCAAAAAGCTAGATGTGGGGTAGAACTGAGTCACTGGATGTCCCAATCTGTGTATCTCAAAGGAACCTCACACGATTTCTTAAAGTGTCTTATTTCCCAGAAGAGCCTTAACAGACCTCTGAGACAAGTTGAGTGATTTGAAGTCAGGGAGTAAACGGGAATGTTATTTATCTACACAAATTGTGAAGTCAAAGCTTTAGGAACACACACAATGGGAATTTCTTCACTGTTCACATCCCAGATTTCACAGTCATGTGATGAAACATCTGCTATGAAATAAAATCCTGCCCTGGACAGGCTTCAGGCTGTAAACAGGTGCTAATGACACTAACTGAGTCACAGTGGAAATCTGAAGGCCTGCATGGTAGTCATAAAACAGAAAATGAGAAAAAAAATACACTAAGAAACTATATAATTGATCAAAAATTTATCAAGTTTATCCAAAAAACTATTTAAAACAGGTTCAAAAAGAAGCACTTAGGTCACTGACAGGATAAAAAAACCTCGTTCTATTAGAAAGTAGTGGTTAAAGTGAGGTGATTAAGTACCTTATTCATCCTTCAAAAACCACAAATACTGGATCATGACATTGTCCTATCTCATCCAAATCTGTCCATATCTTTGCAGTCTTTCTTTGCATATTCATATCTGCAAGGGGAATAGCTGAAAGTTTGTGGAGAGAATGTAAAATCCAGGAGTGTAAAATCTGTCAATCAGTGGCAGGAATACAACACATACACTCACATAGACACATTCTTAGTTTCTATGTAAATGAATTAATGCAGAATAATAGAATTTTTTTCTGGGGAGGGGGGGGCATGATCCTTCAAGGGTAAAAAGCAGAATGTTAAATCAGTACAGCAATTCACCCAGTTACTGAGGTCTTCACCTTGTACCGTTGAAATTAACAGAAGTTTTGCCACTGACTTCAATGTGATATGAAGGTATACTGTAATATCTGAAGCTTCATAGACGCATGCAAGAAATGTCACAGAGGAGTATCAGAAAACCACTGTAATAAGTCAGTATATCCCTCAAGTAAAATATACTGCTCAAATATCAGATGTGTTCCAAAGCACCCGTATCAAAACCTGATTTTGGAACAGTCTCCTTGAATTGGTCATTTCTCCCCCAGCAAACCCATTTATGACTCTGCATCATCCAGTCTGAGACTGATAAATATGCTGAAAAGGTCATGTCATGCAGCAGCTGCTGAAGGGATACTACAAAAGGCCACTAGTAATAAGTCATGCAGGAAAAATTTACTCACCAATCTTAACACTCTTAAAGTCCTTCTTTGCAGAATGGCAAAATTGCTTGCAGGAACAGTGGATGCCCCTGTCTAGCTAACACTTTCAGTACCTTCCTTTTCAACATAGTCTTCTGTGACATACTATTTAGGTACATTTTAGCATGGCAATTACCTGGCTTTTCCAAATATAAGATATGTATAAGGTATCAGTGACTCTCACCATAGTCTCAACATGTGGGATATCACAAATAGCATGACTTCTCTTTTGTCAACAGTTTTCATTTACCTATTTACTATTTCATTAGAACTCTATCAAAGCATATTTGATGTCACAAACATAAGAAAAACTGTTTTTCTTCTGTGTTATTTCCCCTTATCTACTACAAAATAAAACCAAAGAGAGATATATATGTGTGGTGTAAGGGTTGGCTCCAGGAATGAATGCAATAAATGTTCTCAAAGCATTTTTTGTCTCTTGCAACAAGGCATGGATATTGGAAACTCATCTTGGGTACAGACGATAGTTTTGCCATAGAAAGTACGTTTAGAAACAAAGTGTATAGAACATCAGCTTACCTCACAAGATAAAATTGTGTGAATATATGCTTTGGCAGAACTTACATGGAGTGGTTACTGATTTGTAGGAATTTTTTAAAGACAAAATAAGGTTTGGCTCATCAAAAAAAAGTAAACTAAACTTCAACAGTAAGCAACATTGGAAATTAAGTTTCTTTATTACTATTTTTGCTGTTGTTTTTCCAGTGGCACAGATCATTTAAAATTATAACTAGTAGTCGAGCTAAAAGAAATCTTCTGATAAAGAGCAACTTTATCAGAAATATACTCTGCTGCTATAAACTTTCAAATGCAAATGACACGAGACAGGAGTATCTGGCTACAATAGTGCCCCCCAGTGACATCCTTGTTTCCATCCACTTCTGTGCACCATTGCTGCAACAGCACTGAAAGGGACGGTCTCGAGCTATTTAGGACTAGTGCCTTGGAGCTGCAGTTCATCCCCTGAAAACTCCCTGATGCACACACAAATCCCACTCAGCACCAGAAACGAGTGGGGTTGTGAGGATCGGTCCAGATTTGTCTCTTTCCCAGTCCAGCAGCTTCAATGGGAAAAGGAATCAGCTTCTGCTCAAAGCACAGCTGATGGACGCTGCACTGAAACGTCACCCTGCTGGGACATCAGGACATTATCAACTAGACCAAAGGACAAGGAAGGTGGTTTGGATGAGATAATTTTGGGGTTTTTCCCATTAGACTGGAGAATGGAGGAAACATGGGATGAGCTTAGTGGAGAGGAGAACATTTCAAAGGAAGATAAACTGAAAGCAAGTTTCATTAACTTGCTACAGTCTTACACAGGTGCTGTTCTGTACATCTTCAACAGATGTTTCACATGAAAGTGTTTATTCTACTACCAATATTCACCAAGTAGAAAAATACTTTAAAAATTATGCTATGAAATGTAGTGTGGAGTGAGTAACATTTGCTATGAATCCACTGTGATGTTCAAGAACTGAAACATTCCTGTGGTCACCTCCAAGACTTTCCTTTTGAAAGATGCCTGATTGAGTGCTAGAGCTCTCCACGTGTGCATTGCTGTTGTCGCATACATTTCAGCGGACTTACAACCCTATACAATGAGGTAGCACAGGTGTGCCACCAGTACGCAAGTACACCAGAAAGAGATCTTACTCCAACATATTAAAGATTTAAACACGTCTTCAGTCTATGTTCAGGGACAGGCCCTGAAGCTGCAAGTGCCCAGGACCTTACAAAACGAAAGTCCTTTGCCCTATAAAGCAGTGTGATATCCTTCAGACTGATAGGGAAGCACAGATTCCATTTCAGACAGCAGGACTGAGTTTGTTTGTTTTGGTCTTTGGTTTTTGGTTGTTGTTCTTTGGTTGGGGTTTGGGGGGGGGGGCGGAATTTGGTGGATTTGGTTTGTTTTTTTGGAGGGAACATTGCTTGTTTATTTGGGAGTTTTTCTTTCTTGGGCTGGTTGGTTGGTTTTGGTCAGTTTGAGTTTAATAAGGAATAAAAGTGTATTTTTCACTTGCTGTAAAACCCGTCATTTTTAAAATTGTACAGTTGAAGGACTGGCTGCTCTGAACATTTAGTCAAAACTAGGACTCCACAGCTAGCTGTTGCATCTTAGTAAGAGTGAAAAATATTTTAAACACCTATGATTCCAGCTGTCTGTGTAATTTCTTTCTATAAATAGAAGTCAGGTCAGCTGTAGCTTGTTGTTTTTTAACCACTTAACCCAAGTCTGAAAGAGCCATCTCCTCTATAACATTAACTGGCTGGTTGACAACGCCCTCTAATATGAAGCTACTGCTCAGAAAAGGATAAAATAGCCAGGGGCTACCTGGTGAATTGTGTTTTGATTGCTCTTTACTTGCGTTACCTTGCAAACTCAACAGGCATATTGGGCGTATTTTTTTATATATAGACTAGATTGTTAGTCATGTGGAAACTGTGTTGAAACCACTTAAATCCAACTGGCAACACTAGAATCATTGCCATTTGGAACATTATATTCTGACTACTTGTGGCACTCCAAGTGCAACAAATTTGGATATTAACCTCTGGAAAGAACTAAAGAAATTAAAACATGCTCTCCATGCTTCAAAGCTCAGAATTTATCTAGCCATTTTCAAGTTAGTTAGAAAAGACACAGCCATGAAATAGCAAATAAACATTTTTTTCCTAAGCTTTGAATTAATTGTGAATGTCACTGCACAACTATACTCAGAATTCATGCAAAGGCTGGGAGGGTTGCTTGAGGTGATTGTATAAAAACACACATCCATTAGGACTTATCTGTTTAGCACAGCGTTAATGAAGTACAGCATTTTCCCATGTAGAGAGGCAGGATCTGCACTATTTACAGGTTGATTTTGCTTTTACTGCTGGTTTTTGCTCCAAGTGCAAAGCAGTACTTCAACTACCACCTCATGTCTAATTAACATGGCTAATTAACCCTACTGCACTGCACCAGGCTGGTTTCCCATCTGCCTTCCTCAATCCTATAAACAGAGATGAAACAGGTTCTCCTCTAAGTGTACTCTTATCCTAATCCAAACAGGTACTTTACTAACTGTATTTTTCACCAGTAGTACAGACTGAAAAACAACACTGTGTTTTCAGCCTCAGTCTCTGAAGTTTGAATGCAGAGGAAAAGACTAGGAACACAGAAGGATGCAACACAGAAGGAAAATGACAGGTCCAGTGTAGGATGGGACAGGTACTGCAGAACTCCCAATAAGATGTCAGTGCTGAACTAGGGGGATCTCTGTTCTGCCAAGATCTGCCACGTACTGTCAAGTCTAGCCTTCACGGGGAAAGTCAAGGAGAACACAAGAGAAATCATTGATGATTTTACCAACACGATGGGATAAAACTAGTGATGAAATAACACAGGTTATTTATAACCTATATAACAAATAGGTTTGCAGTGAGGAAGAGAAGGATATTTACACACATATTTTTTCATTTGATTACTATCATGACCTTAGCTTCCAGGTAAGCCAACATACCATATTCATTCTGAATCTGAAGATAGGTGGTAAGAATGAAGTGAATGTCTTTGGGTGACCAGCGCATTACAGCAGAGATGCTGAAGCCTTTGAAATTCTACATTGTATTTACATGGGACTATGACCCTAAAGTAGATTGAAACTAAAAGGATTTGGGGTCTCTTTGAACAGGAATTTGTAAGGTTGCTGCATTTACCTACCTGTCTGCTGAAACACCCAAATTGAACCATAGAGAAAATGGTTATGATAAATACAGGTACTAATTGGTAACTCAGATTAAAACTAAGAATTGGAATAAACTTAAAATTGGAATAAATAGGACAAAAAGCCTGTCATGGACCTCCTAAGATACTATGTTTCAAAGCGCCCTCTTACTACAAAAGTCAACAGAAACTGAGAAAATGGTAACAGATCTCCATACGTACCAGCTGCTACTTATCAGCTCCCTGCTTACCAACTTAACTCTGCTGGGCAAGGCACAGATCACAGTTGAACATTTGACCTAAAGAAAGTATCATATTTAGTTAAAAACAGGCCAATGGAGAGTGGAAAGTCACAGGTACAACTCCACGTAAAAGTACAGCCATCAGTAGTATCTAATATCTCCTCAACACTAGTCTTCAGCAACTTGGGGTATTCTGGCATTGTGAAAAAAATTTACTACACTCTCAGAAAATGCAAATACCTCAGACAAGGCCATGGCTGTATGTTCTATTCAAAACCTCTACTGATGGATGAGACAGCCAGAGAAACAGAGTAGCAGACTTAATCCCTCTGTTTATAAACAAGCAGCACTATTTCATTGTACCATAACATACAGACTTGCAGTCAAGCCGGACACCACTTACACAAAAACAGCACATTACAACAAAAATTGCTTGCACATTTGATGTTTCCATTTTACACTCATAACGTCCCTTCAAATTTTCAATTGTTGCAGCTTTTTTCTTTTCTGAGTTATGACGTTGACTTATCCTGTGCTCTGCATTAGTGTTTACCTCTCTGTAAAACAGGCTGGGAATCTCTGGCTTAAGAACATGAAGATTGTTAAAATGCTAACACTCTTTCCTGAAATTCCTAATATCAGACAATAAGAAAAGATGGGGTAATCAGCACCAACAATCAACATCAAATGGGGAAATCAACAAATCAACATAAGAATCAGAAAAGTGGACTGAGGAGGTTTATCTGAGAAGAGCGCAATCGCTTACTCACATTAACATCATATGCTCTCAGGTTTCTAATACTAAATATCGGCCTTTCATTCCCATCCAGGATTTATTCCCCACTAGTCTGCACTCACAGACTCCTTCCTCCCAGTCCTGATATCAGACTCACAAGAAACTCCTGACTCTCCAATTCCAGCTGAGCTCTTCCTCCAGCTACTGCAACCTTTGCCCCATGATCTAATAAAGGCAATTTTGTTTATCAGCAATTTCAAAGTAAATTTCAAAGATGGTCTCTTTTAGCCTATGCCATGCACTGTGTAGGTTTGCATACAAGCCACAGTTATTTACAGAAGACTTTGAATTTATTCTTGATAATATGGACTGTATAAACAATGTATTATTTCTTTATAAACTGTACTAATGCTGTACCCAGATCTGTCATAATATTTCATAAGTTTAGGGCATTGTGACAAGGTTCTTATAAATTGTAATTACTATTTTTTAAAAATTAACAAAAAAACCAAACCAATTCCCCTCAAATCATTTAGTCAGTTTTTGATCAAAACTTGGAAATACAGGCCAAATTGAACTAACTCCATTATCCATCTCTCTCCCTCTGCATCACTCTGTGCTTCAGTCACTTGTCACTAAGATGAAGCATAGTTTAAAGGAAAAAAGCTCTCCTTTCTGTCTGGGAAAAAAGGGCTTGTTATAACTGAATGCTTTGTCATTTGGGGGCTGACCTTGCTTTCATTTCCTTGCACTCTTAATCTGCACGTCACTACAGCAATGTTACTAAGGCAGGGAGATAAATATCTAGCTGTTGTAGGAAAATAACATCCAAGAAAGTACAAGTAATTTATACACAACTGTCAGGACACAAACCTTTTGAGGATTTTCCTTCTCTCCACTAGCTGTACAAGGAATTTACAACATCCTTCATTGGTGATCTTGCCGCCACCTCCTGAACTCACTGAGACCTGTGGAATGCTTGCTCTTTTTTAGCACTCTTCTAATGTACACATTTGATGCTGAAGGATGGTATTTCACTGCAGTTTCCCAAGGGCATAAATTAGTTTCCTTTCTTTCATCTACACTTGCTTGGTAGGCAGGAGTGATGCTTGGTCACACTGAAGAAGACACACCACTCTTAGGGCTCAAAGACACACAAACAGCACTGTTCTGAAGAAAGCAATGCAAGGAACAAACATGAGCACATGCTCAAGGAAATGCAATGTAACGCAGCTGCAGGGTTAAATACATACACAGATAATTTTTCTGCTTCATCATCCAATTCTGCAAGTAATACAGCCCATTCACAGCTATGCAACATCAGTCAGAGCCAGATCAAAGATCCACTGCTAGAGGCAATAACTTTTGGGTCTCAGCTTGCCGTGTTTCAGAAAAACAGTTTCTCTGCAAAAGCTGGACTACTGAACTAGAAAATTCATCAAGCTTTTCCTTTCAGTTAGTCATCATGACCTGCAGGATGGATTTTAATGCTTCTCAGGATTCTGTACATGTTAGCACTGTTTTCTGAAGATCATTTTGAAGAAGCAATGCTGGAGGGAGGATCAGGTAGGTCACTGTCATTAAAAACACTTTCAATGAATTTTGCCAAAGTGAAACTGCTGATTGTTCATTAACGCACTCATCTTCTTTCCAGACATTCAAGACTGCTTCACAACCAGACCTTGAAGCATCTATTTGTTTTGTTTTTGTACTTGTTCAAATCACAGTTAGAAAAAACATATTTATTTAGTATTCTCATTAATAATCTTTAGCAGGAAGAAAATGTGTCAGTTATTCCTGACTGATACAATGCCAAAGGGGGTTGTGAATGCATACATGTACTGTTTCAAAAACAAACAAGCTTTGGGATAAAACCAAATTACATTGCAAATCAACGTGAAAAAAAAGGTCAAACTAGAACCTCTGCATGCAAAATAATTCAGAATACTGATACTTAATGCAGATTGTGATGGGACAGCTCACAAGAACATAGAGCAGTGAAGTGTATGGGTCCTCCATTTCATTACAGGACAGAGAAGGAACAATCATCTGGTAGCAAAGTGATAGCACCAAGACTTCTGGTATTTAGCTAGAAAACTGAAAAAAAAATAGCTTTAAGCTAAGCAGTATCAGCATAAGAGGCTAGAGGATGAATCTGAGGACTTGTTTGGGAAAAATTCCTAAAGACTATCATGTATGCCAACTTAGACGAGGTGAAGTAAGGGGAAAAGAAAGTAAGTAGATACAAACATCTGAAGGGAAGAAACATCAAAGGAAGAAGAGTCATTTGCTGAAATAGAAAGCTTGCTATATTGAACAAAGGGATGAAATTAAAATAAGGACATTTAATATGGTTACAACCAAAAATAGATTGTGCTAAAATACATCAGAATATGGAATATATCACAACAGAACTGAAACTTCATAACTATTTAGAGGTAATAAAAAGATAAGAGGCAGAAAAATACAAGAATTCTGCAGTGGAAATGTGATGTTATAGAAAGTACAAAACAAGAGTAGTCCTACAGCACTTCTGTCTCCATGCGTCTAACAGGACTGACAATGTATTTAAAAATTGCAAACATGTAAATGTTGCATTGGTAAAAAGACTAAATAAACATTTTTCTTAAAAAGTTGGAAACTTGCCAGGCCATTGAAATAATTTACACACTTTTCCACTTTGCATAGACATATTGGGAAACATTGGTAAATGCAACCTTTTGGAGTAAAAGTTTTGGGCAGTTTTTTCTCAGTTTCAGCACCTACACTGGAACCGCAAAGGGAGAGAGTCCCACAGCAACCACAACAACAGAACCTTTGTGATACAGCACCACACCACCCAGGGCACACCAGGGTGTCCTATGTGTGTGAATGGAGCCAATTCCCAGGGGATGCCACCCTCCTGCAGTGCTGTGGCAGCACAAGCACTGTACCAGAAGACACTCTTGAGGGTTTTAAATGATCCATAGCAGTTTACATTATTCATTTCATTATTATTAAAACAGTGACAGTCTGACAAAAGTCGCAGATTTGCAGACAGATATGCAGAACCAAGTGGCATAAAGCCTGCAGCCTGGTTGTACACACAATTAAAATAAACTGGCTACAGAGACAGATGCAGTCCCTCCCGACTTTAACAATGTTGATGTTTACATATGAACCTCCCCACTCGACTGCAGAAAAGGAATGATAGACAATACCACAAATTAGTGAAGGTCAACAGAGCAGGAGGCAGCAGTTAGTCAATTACAAAAGCAAACCCCCTGCTAAAGCACCAAGTGCTGTGTTTTCTCAGTATAATCAACTGCCTAAGTCATGGAGTTTAATAAAATTGATCTGTTCTTCCTTTGTCTAATTGACTGATGCCTAGAATTACATGAACTTTAGGTGTGCTAGAACTTAAGTCTTAATATCATGTAGCAAAAGGCAAACATCTAATTAGTCTGTCTTCAGGTCTAATGGTTGATCCTGCAATGTGCAGTTCTATCCAACCATGACAAAATTTTCAGTTTGAAGGTGTTTACAAAAACAAAAAAAGTTGTTTACAAGTTATGTATGAACTCTGCTGGGTGCTAATAAAGTTGCTATAGCAAAACAGCTCTTATGTGAAGAACAAGGATTGAATTATAAACACAGGTTAAAAAAAAAACCAAAAAGTAATGCTTTTCTCAGACAAGATGTATTCTTTCTGTTAGAGATGAAAAAAATCGTTGTTAGTTTTCTTGAAATAGCAAGGCGTGAAAATTTTCATGATTCATTCCCCAGAATAAGTAATTCAAAATCCTGAGTAGCCTTGCAGATATGTTTTTTCCCTTTAGCTCTATGGATTATCTACATAACTATTCAGACACTTTAAAAGCCTATATACAGCTTCAAGATTTTAAAGTTTTGGGGTTTTTTCCCACACATTTGCTATATATTTTAAGCTTAATTTAAAATAAAGGTTTCAGACCTTGCTCGCCACTGGTAAGTAGCTCCAACTGCTGTTGCTGCTTCATGGCCCCTCCTTTAGCCAAGACACTTGTGCATTTTAGCTTAGACACCACTGCTGAGCTGTAACTGAAATAAAGCTGGACACTGGTTGCAGGTACTATTTGACACTTGGATTTTCAGAGGAGTCCTGTACACCCAAATCTCCCTGCAAGAGCTGGTATCTAACAAAATCTGAAACCAAACCAGAAGATACCTCACAGGTTTCTGGCTGTAGCTCAGTGGAAAAGGTCGTTGGACATGAAAGGCCCCAGAAGGTTTACTTTTACTCAAGGCTCTATGACCCTCTTCCCTCCAGCTACCCCTAATGAAGTTAGAAAATGGCAAGTAACTACCAAACTCCACTATTATATAATTTTCAGTACGAAAAGACAGACATCATTAAAACTAATTTTTTTTTAAGAGAGTAAAAATTGATACAAACTCCAAAATTGTACTTTGTGTATATAAGTTCCTATGCATTCACAACAATATCAAGGAGTTTCTGCTTTGGACAAAGCAATTCCCTAGAGTTTCCACTAATGCATTCTGTTTGAAAATATACTAAAAATAAAGTTTGTCCAACCCTGCACCACAGAGCACACCCCTGTAAAGGAGGTTTTTCTAACACTAAAAACTGTAGAAAAAGAGGCTGAAAAGAAGTTCCTGAAAACTCAAAGCCAAATTTCAGTGTTCATTCACGTACAGTTTGGTGACAAAGTATACACATTCTCCCTCTCTAACTACACACAATATTTTACACAAACACAAAAATGTTTATGCAATTTTACATATGCAAATACAACATACAGTTTAGAAAATCAACTTTCAAATTCATTCAGGTTCCCACTGTTGTATTAATACTTTCTCTCTCTAAACCACTAAGATCATTTTTTCAATGTTCTCTCTTTGTCCTGGGAAATTTACTAACTATTTTCTTTCCCTCCCAGCTGCACTTTTACTGATGCCTCACTAACACCTCCCTTGAACTGATTTTGCATCTCAACAATCTCTACGGCCCCCAGTGTCATGCTGCTATTTCTGGACTAAACAATGCATTTTATTACCACACAAGTCTTTTGTTAGGAGGCAAACTAATTTATTTGCTATTTCTCAGTCCTTTTACCAACAGGCTGCTCATTTGAAAAATCAAAATTTGTTTTCAACATTCCTAAGAGGAGGACACGTAAAATACACACCATGAACTCAAGTTGTTTAAACAATACTTCAAGTACTCACATATGTCCAGAAGCAAGTAGTTGGAGCTTCCAAAGAGTATTAAAACAATACTTTATGTTGCCACTTAAGGCCATCTAAAGCTACAGAAAAAAAGCCAAGGAAAATGGAATTCCTTTAGTCACTGACAAGAGTCTATTACATTCATGAACTGCCAAAAGAGAAACATTTTAGATGCAAATAGAGAAAAAAGAAAAGTAAGTAGACATTACATCTCCTGTTGATCAGATTTAGTACAGTCTACAGGTCCATTCAGCTTTAGACAGGTCCACTGACAGGTCTTAGTGACTTGTCACAAATTTTAAAGCTACTTCTGAACTAACTAGTACATAGTTTAAGGGAATTCACAACAGGCACTCATCTGATAACATTAGCACTGTCATGCATAGTCAGCTTTTACATAAATTTTTCCATTCATCTGAAAAATTGCTTGTACGATAACATCAACAAAAACTAAGTAAACATCAGAAGGCTGCATGTCTATTACCCACAGCTACAAATTAAATCAAATTACTAGTTTACATTACTTTTAGCAGAATTAGTGCTCAGAAGTATGAGTTTCCCTTGGGATCTTCCAGAAATTAGAGCCCAAGTTTCCTTTTAATGAAAGATGGTATGTTTGTACTAGACAGAATATTAAAAAACACTAAGGCAAATTTTAAAAAAATATACAGCTTCATTCATTACTAAATATTAACTGTGTCCAAACCCTTTATCAAGGAAGGAATAACATTGTTTTAGTAACACTACAATCATTTCTGATACAAAAAAATTTTATTAAAATAAAATAATGTTCCAGAGAATGCCTTAGTATGTCTTTCCTTTGACCATCACAGTCTTTGTCTCATTGTTAAAGAGGCATTACAAAGATACAGGAGGAAAATTAGGGAGAGAGGAGAAGTTAGTGTCCTCACACATTGTTTGCACCCTGTGGTACCTGGGTGCTGTTGCACACGTCAGCAGGATCGAGTATTTCCTATTGCAGTGGGTGTGATCTGCACGGAGCTCATTGAGCTCAGGGAGGAGGGCTTAGGCTTCCTCTGACCACACTGAACAGACAAGACAACCTCTGCAAGACTTTGGTGAATATTTACACCTCCATGCCTAAATGCACGGAACACTGTGCACACCAGCTGCAACTCCACCACAGTAGTCTTGGGCCCCTGCAGGATGCACTAGTTGTGTCCCACTGGAAAAGAGAAGGTTCGTTACCAGCTTGTGTAGAGCTTGTGTCCAGTGCTACAGCTTCCTCACTAGCGGAAGCAGGCACAACCCAAAGCCAAGGCCTGCTGTGCACCAATGTACAGATTACCAAGGGACAGAGTTTACATGAGAAGAAAAAAGAGCACTAACATGGCCTTACAAACCTACCCATAGATATCACCTACAATACACTTCACAAATTTTGAGCTGGCTCTTGTACTTTATAGTCTGGTAAGTGCTTTACAGAAAATTATCATCTGATAAACTGTCAGTTAACATACATGAAGGTCAAAGAGGTCCCAAATGGGACAATTAGTGAGAACATCCTGAAGAGCAAATTTAAAACATACCAGTTTATACAAAACTGATGTCACAGCAGCATCAATTGTGTGTTGCTGTTTTAGTTTAAGATACAGTTTCATGAACCTGAAAATACTGTAATCTTACATTGAGATACAAGGTCTTTGGAGCAAAGAAAATGGATCTTTGAAAGCAATGTTAATAGAAAGTGGTTAGCACATTTAGGCAAATGAAAGAACTAATTTACATGCAATTAAACTCTAGAGACTCGGAGAAATAATTCTCAAGTCTGGCCAATCAAAAACTAGGCATACAAAAATAAGAGAAAGAATCTGTTAATTTATTAATTCGGGTAAACTGGTACTCTCTTTTGTTTGGCAACTTGTCAGACAAAAGCCAAAGAAAATGCATTTAAATGCACCTCTCCTTTCAGAGAGGTGGTTTGGCATATGCTCTAATTTAGGAAGAGGGCGAATCAAGAGAGACACAAAGGAGGTTAGAATATAATTCCTAGCATAAAGGAGATGTTGAAAATCGAGGAAAAGACAACAAAGGAATATGAGAGTTGCAAAATCTAAGTGTTCCTGAAGGGCTATCTCACATTTTTGTAAAGCATAAACTGTATTAGCAATTGATGAGATTTACAGTTTTGCCAAGGATAAATTGTGGCTTGAGTGACAAACCTCTAGCAAGACTGTAGACCTGATTTCTGTTTCACAGAGACAAAAATCTGTTAAGAGAATAGGAAAAGACATCAGCAAAAATACCATTTTTTAATGATGAAATTAGCTTGTTGTATTTTTGCAGGAACAAGCTTAAAGGCTGCTCCACTGAGCATTTGAGGTTAACTGGACAGATCACTGGGTTGAAAAGCACAACCACAGGATGCCAACACTGTAACCATGTTTAACATTAACTACTCTACATTACAGCTGGTGCACACATGACCAGTTACTGCATCTCACTCATCAAGAAATACTTCTGCTCTACAATATTTCTTGACATATTTTTGCCCGTATCATTAACTAAAAATCATACAATCATAGAATTATAGAATATGCAGACCTGTCAGGATCACTGAGTCCAGCTTCTGGCCCTGTGTGATATACCCCAACTCAAGCTGCTACAATCTGAGATTTAAGGACTAAAATATATTGACCTATGTTGATTTAACCCATAATGCTGAGGTTTTCTTTACTGCAGTTGAATCTGACTTACTATCTGGAATTAGTATTTTTAAAGTTAATTAACTGAAAGGAAATCAAAAGCCATAGGGAGCCTGAAGTACAGACAATCTTTCTAAAACTGTCATTACATTTCAGATCGATCACATCTTCTTTCCTGAAAAGATGTCACCCTTAATAATCAATGACCCATGTATCACAGCATCATAAATACTGTATCATTTTTTTATTAAAACAGAGTTTTGCTTCAAGGAACACTGAAATATAAACACGTCACAACTGTTTCATGTGTCAATATGCTCTAAGTGGCATTAAATGAAAAATCTCTGGCATTACAGAGTGTCATTAAAACATGTTTTGTCAAACTGAGTAGGTTTAATTAAACCTATTATATCCTACAAGGCACATTGCAAAAGACAAGGACAGTATGCAAGAGCTATACACAATTAATTCTATTCGTAACAAAAGCTGCCAAGTAGAAATTGTCAACTTGTTTAAAAACAGAAAGCTGTCACATTGCCAAGTAACGGGGAAATAGTGTACAGAGGTATTTCAACCAATTACCTTAAATATGTAGTAGAAAAATGTTGTAATGCATTTGAGCACTGACAGTGTGCTCCAGCCAAAACCACCTTTAGTTATGCTTATCAGAGCCCTCAAGAATTCATCAAGGCCACTGAAATGTAAGCTGCGCTAAATTGGGGAAGGAAAAGCTGAAAAACAGAATACCAAGACAGCAAGAAATAGATAAAGAAAGACTGTGCTGCACTACACTAGAACCAATTATATTTTCTGAAAAGTGCATGCAGAGCGCGTGGACAAGATAGAGGGACCAATCACGTAATGCGTGATCGCATGTACAGCACTTGTAAAGGTATAAATAAGAGTGTTTTGTAAACAATAAATGGCTTCTGCAAAATCATATTGATTCGTTGTTCAGAAGTCCTGAGCTCCTGCATGCTGGTGCTGCCGACGTGATAAACGTTGTGATAATGAAGCAGACCAGACCCTTTGGATTTTGAAGGGGGTTCTGTGGAGTGAAAAGGTGGGAGGCCCCGGTCGGAGCCTGCTGTGGCAGGACCGCGGCGGGGGGAGTCGGAGTATGGCTCCATCAGAGTCCAGGGGCAGAAGAAAGCTCCTGGGAAAAGAGCTCCGGAAAAACGCATGCTGCAGTGGGTACACCCAAAGAGGTGAGCGACCGGGGGCTGGAGGACGGGAAAGGGACTGTCAAAAGAAGAACAGGCCACGTTCAAGGTCCTCCAGCATATTCTCTCTGAGAGAGAAATTAAATATGACCCAGAGGTCTTGAAAAGACTGTTAAAATGGGGTCAAGAACGAGGATTTTTTGCCACCCTCGGGACTGTTGTCAACATCCTTGAGTAGGAAAGGCTGGGAATCACTCTCTGGCATGCCGTAAGTGATGGATTAAAAGAAGTTAAGGGATTTAGCACGGTATGGAAATTAGTAATAACAGTGCTAAGGCAAATAGAAACAGAAAAAACATTTGCAGCAGGCGCAGTGGCCCGTCTAGAGCCAGACAGTCCCACGGCTGCCCTTCTGATGTTCGCACGAGAATTCTTTGGGGGAGTAGATCCAGTTATCCCGTCTTTACCTTCTGCACCTCCAGAGATGGAGCTACAGGCTCCACAGCCCGCACCGGGACCAGAGAAAATGGAATTGGATGAGCTGTCCCCTCCACAACCACCAGGATTACCTACGGGGTGTCCCGTGGTATCCCCTGAAGAGTTAACAACAGTATTAGGAGGGCGCGTATATCCCCCGCTACTCCCCTCACCGCCAGATTCACCGTGGCTTAGCCAGAGCGGGGATTCAAATGCAAATGACAGGTATGCGAAGGCAGAGCGTTTGTGTCGCTTTGAAGAGGAGAAAGAAAGAGAAAACAAGAACACTGAAACAGCGGTGCCGAGCTGTTGGACCGGGTTGGCAGCGGGGATCGCGAGGCCCGGCTCCCCGGGGGGGGGTGGCGCCAACGGGGGGTCCATCTGCCCTGTGATTCCCGCTGAGGAAACAGTTTGGCGAACAGA
>VZTJ01000538.1:707-12414 GCA_013397795.1 Orthonyx spaldingii
TCATCCTTAAAAAAATACCCCATGAACTGTCATAACCCTCCGTAGTGGCTGTGGGAAGGCTACTGGTGTGGGAGGGATTTTCCACAACAAGCAAGTTTTTTTCTCCTGGGCGGCTGCTAGTTGTGAGGCTGAAAACCACAAGAACTGTATTTCTTGTCAAGAAATCAACATGGTAAAGCAGGAAGAAACTTCTCCCTAAATGACCTGAAGAAAGACTAATTTAGAAGTGGTAAACTGACTGAAAGTCGAAGTGTTGTTTTTTGTATTGTCATTGAAAAAGAATGCAGAAGTGGGAAAAGCAGAGGTGTTCTGAGTGTTTTGTTCTGGTTCTTAATTTTTGTTCCTACTTTCTTTTAGTTCTGTTAATAAACTTTCTTTATATTCTTTAAAGTTTGAGGCTGCTTTACCTACTCCTAATCCTTATCTCACAGCAAAATTAAATAAAATCTGGTAAGTGTGCTAGCGTTTAACCAAAAACTCAGGTGAATGAACTCAAACCACTACACCCTGGAATAATGCTGATAATGCCTCTTCTACAAAAATAAATGTCTTTTCTTTGCATCAGTAGCACTAGTTTCTCTGTAACAATTATTTTTGACTGACCTTTAAGAAAGAGTAAATATTTCAGAGCTTTTACTGCAGGCACTAACAATCTGGGCTTCCCAGAAATGCTGAAGGAACTCAGCAGCTTTGAAATGTTTCGCCTTTTACAGAAAGACAGTTAACATTCAAGATCAATACTACCTACACTTTGCTGTCATAACTAACACAGGGTGTCTTGAAAGACAATACTCTTAAGTTTGCTTTGTTTCCTATTGAATTTTTGTACTATGAATAATTATTTAAGTATTAACAGAAATAAAGTGGAAATAAATAATATTGTTGAAAATAGTATCACAAATAACTACAATTCAAAAGTGAACTGCTCATAACTCCCCCAAAGCTTACATTCAGATTTCTAGCATACTTCAGCACATGCTTTATTAGTCAACATCATTTAGAAAGAGTGAATGCAGCTCTCAAAATACTGACTGTTCATTAGATGTAGATATTATTAGAATACCTGGGGGTAAGATTATCATGTTTTTTGTTAGTCATAATTCTGCAATTAAGAGTAGTAATTCTAGCCTTACCAGACAGTATAATAAGTGGAATAAGTTATCAATTTGTTGATCTGCTGGAGGGCAGAAAGGCTCTACGGAGAGATCTGGACAGGCTGGATCGACGGGCTGACAGCAACGGCATGAGGTTCAATAAGGCCAGGTGCTGGGTCCTGCACTTGGGTCACAACAACTCTGGAGAGTGTTACAGGCTGGGACAAGGGTGGCTGGAGAGTTGACTAGCAGTGAGGGACTTGGGGTACTGGTCGACAGCCAGCTGGATATGAGCCAGCATGTGCCCAGGTGGCCAAGACGGCCAGTGGCATTCTGGTCTGCATCAAGATTCATGTGGGCAGCAGGACTAGAGAAGTGATTGTCCCATTATACTTGAACCGGTGAGGCCGCACCTCAAACCCTCTGTTGAATTTTGGGCCCCTCCATTCGAAAAGGATATTGAGGTGCTGGAGTGTGTCCAGAGAAAGGCAATGGAGCTGGTGATGGGTCTGGTGCACAAGCCCTATGAAGAGCAACTGAGGGAGCTGAGGTTGTTTAACCTAGAGAAGGTTCAGGGAGGGCCCCACTGCTTTCTACTGAAAGGAGGTTGCCATGAGGTTCGATTAGGTCTCTTCTGCCATGTCTCAAGAGAAAGTACAAGAGGAAATGGCCTTAAGATGCACCAGGGGAGGTTCAGGTTAGGTATCAGAAAGAAAATGTTCACTGAAACAGTGGTTTGGCACTGGAATAAACTGCTTAGGGAGATGGCAGAATCACTGTCTCTGGAGGTGTTCAAGAGGTGTCTGGCATTTGGGGATATGGTTTAGAGGTGATTATAGTGGTGCTGGATTTGTGGTTGGACTCAATGATCTTGAAGACCTCTTCCAACTGTCGCTGCTGGCCACTGCCGGTTCTCAAGCTGCCCGGAGGCTTGAATGCGACCTGTCCTGTGCTCGGCTCTCTGCCGGACTACTGCAGCCTTACCAGGCTTCGCAGCCACTGGTCGTGCGGCAACAGCCTGAGCAGGCCCAGCTCATCCAGGGGAGCTGGCAGCAGTAGGTGGTAATAATGTTGCAGCATGGCAGCCCAGGAGTGGGAAAGACTCAATGTAGCAGTAAGTCCAGGTTTATTAGCAGCCAAAGGGAGGTGCTACAAAGAGCGAGGAATGAGGATGTGCAGGGGTTTAAAAGGGACAGAAAAGGGGCGGTTCACGGGGTGGAACAGGGGAACAAAACAATAGGGAAACATTACATAACTGGGAACATCCAATGGGGAGAACCAAGGGGAGGAATACATTAACTCAACCAATGAACAAACCCTGGCAACAGAACTTTCTGTTAGAACATGAATATTAAAATAACTGTGAGGGGACGGGGGAGGAGATGGAAACTTGATGGACAGGTGTGAGTGGTGCGAAATTACCCCTGCATGCCTTCCCCATCCCCTTCATACCCACTGTCCTGAGGGGAATAGTTTGTCCATTTGACATTTTCATTAATCTACATAGAAAAGGCAGGTGGGGCTGGTTGTTCCATGTCTGCCAGGGTCCCAGCGATAGGCTGGGCCACCGCCACATCCAACTTTTATGATACTGTAATTCTATGGCTACTGAGTGAAGCAACTTGAAAATATGTTACACTAAGCTACTTTGGGATGAGCAGCAATAGCATATGATTTAGACATACTTATGGCCCTTCACAGGACCACCCCAAGAATCACACCAGAAGAACTGCACATGCTGAAAATTACCTCCAGCCCAGTTATTTATAATGGAAAAACTCACAAAAAACATCTACTACAAGCTTTCCATAATGCTATTTAAGTGTGGGAAATTGTCTGAAACTATCAAATCTCAGGTAAAGTCATGTTACTGAAGTCAACAGGAAACCTCCTACAACTCAAGACAAAGATTTCTACCTCTTTATTCACATTTCAGATCTTTTACACAAACACACCCTGCAGTAATTCTTATGGGTCAAGGGGGTATATGCTCTATCATACCCTTGGCCATCCCACTAAGTGCATAAGTCAGCATTACAGTTCAGAAATTGATTTTGCCTTGTAAGACCACGGCTGTAAAAAAAATGCACATATAAACTCGTATGCATAACAGGCTAGTAGTATTCTAAAAAATATTATGCTACTTATGCATATAATTGGTTTATTCTGTAGGAATTAGTACTGCTTGCTCTACTCTCTTACTGAAGCACTGTGATGGGCTCTTCTCAACAAAACTACTGCTGAGGTCCAATAGTACATTTCTGAGCTTCTCACTGGGCCTAGGTTAAAAAACCTCTCCCATCATACAAACAAAGAAGTAGAAGAATCCATTTTTACAAAGCTACAAACTCCTGCACCTACTCTGAATGCAGCATGAGGTGCCCAAGAACAAATAAAGGCGGTCTCACAGTACATGGATGTTCTCATGGTACAGAAGGTTACGCACATGCACTTGCTCTATCATGCTCTTATGCTCTACAGACCTCTCTTGCCGCAACTCACACCCATTAGACGGTCTCCTGCCTAGCCTAAGAAAATACCAGCAGAAGTTTTTAAAACTGTACTTGGGGTTCCCTACAGGGAAGAAAAAAAATATATATAAAAGTTAAAATAATTTTGCCCTTAAACAAAATCCTATTTGCCACTTACTTTGGGATCTTAATGAAGAAATACAAAAATACCATTTCAAGCCAGGTGGCTTTGTTATTTACTGCAAATTCAAAACCTAACCACGGTGTCTTGTCAAAACTGAGCAGCAACATTAATCATGAGCTATAAATATGAATACCTGACTAAAAACTCCATTTTTTCACACAACCTATTTGCAGTATTTTTGTTACTAAGCAACAAAATGAACAAAATTCTCCTATTATCCAAAACACTTGCATTCTTGCCAGGGTCGCCTTAATACAACTTTATTATCTCAATTGCTTCACTTGCTGAGCATGTGGAGCAGCAGATTAGGGATAATTAGACAAGGAATGAATGAAACTCCAGTGCAGTCACATCCTGAGACACAAATGAAGTATTGATTTTGATGATTCTACTAACAGCCATTTAATATGCATAGCTGCTAAACATTTGAATTGATATGACTTCATTCTCAATATGTTGTTAAATGTATTCCGGGTTCTGGCTGAGCAAACGATGTTCAGCCTTTATGACACTGCATAGCATTCATGGTTATTAAATACAATTAAGCAATGCGGAAAAAGCGTGAAGGTTGAAGGAAAGCTCACTAGGGCAGCTTTAAATATGCCCTGGTTTCTGAGGTAAGATGAAATGGAGAAATGAGGTAAAGAGCCTTTCCAATATGTACACCCATCTGTGGCATGTAGCATTTCTCAATATATTTTCTAGCATAAATCATGTATATGTTTTAATACTGGGGAACAAAATAGTGTGCAATCCAGGGACAATCCGTGATGTCCCTATCAGAGCATTGTATAACATGATTAATGAATTATGTGCCAACAACCGTGTATAAAATAGTGTTCTGAGAGGGGTTAAAATTGACTTTCGAAAATGTTTCAGAAACATTTTTGCCTTTGGTTATATCATTACAATGCAGGTAACAGAAAATAGTAAAGTTAACCTAGATTTATATTCACATAACTCAGTATTGAATTTTCTTCTTAAACTCCAGAGGAATTGCTTCTCAAGATTAAAAACTAGTTTTCTCAAGCAGCTTAAGAAATATTTTACAGCACATTACTCAGTGGAGAGGTACAGAGAAGAAAGGGAAAACTGCTATGTATAATTGAGAGTACAGATATTTATATAAAAAAATCACATGAACTCAAATATTCCCAAGTTAGTAAGGTTAATGCCTGTAACTTTATGACTCTTCAATAAAACAGATCAGATTTTCATACACTGTACTCTAACATAAATTCAGATCAACCACAGTGCCCGAAGTCCTGCCATCTAATAACTTCTTTGAATCTAAGCCAGAAGATACAGCAGTTTAAATGAGATCATATCCCATTCTGCCGAGTGGTCAAGCCCTCATTACTCATCCACAAAACTCAAGGGCAAAACCAAGAATAATAATGTACTAGGAATTAACAGGAGAGAGCCTGGTTCATCCTTACTCTAGTGGACAGACTTCAAGACCAGGTACTGGAAGTTAACCTGAAAAGCCTAAAAATACTGTGGTTTTTTAAACTGAGATTCACTCAGAAGGTTTATGTGTCTACATGGGAAACTCACTGTGCATTTGCTCAGGCCACTCTGCAAACAAATCTTACACTATCCAGCTCCAAAACAGACACCATTTCTGCACAACAGAACTGTGCTTCAATGTGTGGACTTAATACTATGATCACAATTGCTGTACAGCTTTTGGTTCACACTGGATGTATCTGGCCTGCTGAAACCCAAGCCTCTCAAGCATACACCTCAGACCACTGCAGAGTTCAGAAACACCAGAGCTCCTCCGCTCTTTAAGCATTTTAATGAGTTTATGTATTTCTAGATGAGCATTGGCCTCAGTTGCTTAACTGCCAAAAGAGGAGATGTCAACCCACTGCATTACTGGCACACGGTGGTCCCTCTCAGGCACTATGCCTTTCAGCACACAAAGATGCTCAGTGCATGTTATGAGTGGGATTTTGGTCTATCATAGAGGAGTGAACTCAATGCAGTAGAGGTCCTAGGGAAACTTTCTGATACCCCATCACTACAGATCTGTTTCAGACTTACTGTGTGTTCTGCAGCAGATTTATCAATGGTGTCAAGGAGAGAACACGTGCTCTTTCTGTCACCAACGTCCTTAAAAGTAGCAATGAGAAAGCACTGTTAGGGTTTGAGAGCACAGGGGCTAATGACAGCTGGGGTGATAGGCTTATTTTGATTCTGACAAAAACAGAGCCAGGAAAGGAAGAAGAAAAAAGATGCAAAGCAAGGATTTGATAGGTTAGGGAATGAAGGACTTGCAGGGCAGAAAGCTGAGGAAAAGTGCCTTTGGTACAGAGTGACAAGATGAATGCCACAGATCTGTTTGTGTTTATTTGAAGAAGGTTAAAACAGAGAGGTTCTTTGTATGTTAGTTTGGATTGGGCTTTTTAGAATTAGGGCAGTACCAGGTAAGATTGAGCTCAGTCACTAAAACACACCTTATGCATGTGACTCCTGCAGTGGAGAGCCAAAGCCAGCACTGTTCTGGCTAGTGTACATTTTCAGTGGTTAGCGGGCAGGTGACACAAGCTGTGGCAGATGCAGCAGAGTCAACTGTGGGTTCCTCTGGTGACTTTCTCATACCATCAGTGGTGTGAGAACAAGGGGCTGGTGTGGTGGAAGAAGCAGTCTGACAACATTTTATACCTGGCAATATTTTTTGCTGGCTAAGGAAATAGCAAGGAGATTTTACTAATTTTCTGTGAAATGATTTGGTATTTTTTAATAAGGCAAACTTCACCAACACAGCTCATCACAATTTGAACTGAAGTAACTAGCAGGAGTTAAGACATGGATCTTCTAAACTTTCCTGTGTTGACATAGCAAAAATCCTAGGCAGGGACTCAGCATAATTTTGAGTTACACTAGGGAAACAATTGTTATCTTGCTGGAAAGACAGGAAACATCAAATCTTCCTTGCGATGTCTCCTGAGAGGAGATGCCCAACACAGAAGTGAAGGTAAGGCTGCAGTTTCCTGTCCAGAATTCAGCTGCTGATAATTAGGAGATATTTGAGTTATGAACCTAAGAGCCAAGAATCAGGGTTTCAAAAAGGAAACAAAACCTCAAAAAATCCAGCTGCTCTCTGCGTGGTGGAAAAGATCTGGTGTTCAGTGCTCCTGACTTCATAAACAGCAGTGGGATGATCTTCATCAGTACAAGCTTCAGACTAACACCTTGCATAGCATGAAGTCCCCTTCCCATAAATAAAAATATAAACTGTTGAAAACCATCGACAACAACGTTTTGGCTCTAAACAAATGTCATACCTAACACCTCAGTCCAATAAATTTACTTCAGTTAGCTTTCAAAGCTGTAAACCACACTTGGCCATAAGTTATATTTATACAGTGTTCGAGAAATTCACCAGACTCATGCCAAGAGGCCTTTCAAAAGAAGAAATATTGGCTTATATCCATTTTCATGCTGTGAGAGTAGTGTTTTTGAAAAAAATTGCAAGCCTTTTAATTCATTGCTTTTATGATAGTGATTTGAATTTTAGAATGATTTAACTGCATAGAAATAATTCTTTAAAAGTACTTATTGAAGAAAAAATTAATTTTGATAGCATGGGCCACAATATTGCTTGAGAATGATAAACTGGATGATAGGATTAAAAAGATATATCCACTGCTGTCAGACTAAAGAATACTGAATATATGGGTACTTCTCAAATATTTCTGTGAACAACATACACATAGTTAATTGACCTAGCCACTATCACTTTTAGACAACTGATGTACAAAAAGATCTTCAGTCTTGGCATATAAAAATAAATATTAAGAAGAGACCCACAAAAACTGCTCTGTAAAGTATGTGTGTCTCTGTCTAGGACTGCAGTAGGAATCCACCTGAATAGCCAGTAACACATTTTTCAAGGCTCCCAGCACTGTGCATATCTGTATGCATGTGTGTGAGCTTGCACATGCTATATTCAGCTATATGGCAAAGATCCATTTTACCTGATAATAGGTCTCTATTTCAGACCCTGCTGCCAATATTGCATAATAAAATATCCATTGGATAAAATATGCAACCAGTCTATGGAATAAAAACTTCCACTTCCATCGGGAAACTATGCTACATACTGATAACTCACTACATTTCCCTTCCTCTGTCAAGTATATTGACATCATTTTCGGCATCATTTTCACTCCCACATTTACCATATTTTAAAAGAATGTTCCTGGCCTTTCCTATTGTTTGCAGGTAAGCATGTAACTCCAGGAGACAGATCTGAGCAGTTCTTGCCAAAGGCATGCAAACAGGCATTTGTAGCCTGCCCAAGATAATGAAGGGATATGACATAAATCCCTTAAATAAAAGTTTCCTACCAGAAGCAGAGGGCTGTATGCTGATTCTTTGGAATGCCACTTAACAGCAGCAATCCCTAACTGTGCAGACATGCATGCGCATAAACATTGCAGTCATTAAATGCCTCAACAGGGACAGAGAAAACATTCTCCAAGTATCTAAAAAGGATGCTGACAGGGTCTTTGTGTCTCCATCTATCTTAAAGGGCTTTACCCTCAGGAGGGATAATTCAGCCATATAGCATGTTTAAAAATTATCATACTTTCCCCTGGAGAGGTTATTTCCTACAATATGGAATACTTTACATTTTCATCCTGGTTTATGCTCCCCCCCAATATATTAGTTATTAATGCATTCTGCAGATATGAGCCAAAGAATCTCTACCAACTTATTTGCTGGGCTGGCTTTGTTTCGAGAAGCAATTCTGCTGAATTGCAATACAATGAGTACTGTTCAATCATTCATAGCTCCCTTGGCTTTTCACAGCTAGCAAGAGTGAATAGATGAAATCATCAGCTATGCGACCACACACAAGAAAGCAGCCTTACAGCTCTGTTCTAGATTACAATGGCATTTTTTTCTGAATTATTTTACATGGTACCGATTAGACTACATTCTGATAAGAATTAACAGTGTAATACAGAAAACTGGTTATTCTAGTAGCCATTTGCACATACTAGCCCATTAAGTCCATGTTCCACACCAGTAATTACAAGTTTGTCATGGTGCTTTCAACACTTTGAGTTGTAAACAAAGGAATAATTAGCTTGGATAATGTTTCTGGTAGCCCCTTCCCCCTGTTTTACCACTTGCTATTTAGCTAAAATCTGACATTTCTGTAACAATAAAGTCTGTGCTTTTAACAAAACATTGTAATGCAAAGGGAACACTGTGGACGCTACCAAGTGGCAGCAGCTCAGAATAAAGACAACAGGAAATAATGAGTCAGCTCAGGCTTAACATAACATTTTATTTTGCTAGCCATTCACTTTGGTTCATCCTTTTCATCTGTAAAAACAAAAAAACAAGTACTTTGTCCACTGATGGAAGCACTTTGTGCCACTGATGCAAGACCCGAAACACAGAACAAAAAGAAATAAGAAAATGATAGTTATATAGTACTGTCAAACACATTTTCTGAACATCACTCACTTAAAATACTCTTCCTGATTCTTCCAGCACAGCATGTGGACACAAAGCCTATTAAAGAAACTGACTGTGCAAATTTCTACAAAAGCTAATAGCACAGACATTGTGACATGAACCCTATGAAGGATATGCAAATAAATCCAAATCCATGAGAAAATCACCTGCTTTAGCTCATAACTTGTATGTGGAATCTTTAAAAGAAATTTACCCAAGTTCATTGATATGATTTATACAAAGATAATAAATACCTGAAAGCTGATAACTTTGAAGTCTATGTTTTCAGTTTTGTACTCTACCCATGAACTCAAAAGCTCAGACCCTTAGGGTCTGAATGACTATAATGAAAAAATAATCTATGCTAAAATTTCTCATAACTCCAAGAAGAATATAGCCCTTTTTTCAGAGTACAACACAGTGCTGCTAAAACTAGCTAATAAGCAAATATTCAAGCTCAGCTAGAGAGATTTAATGCAAAAATATCACTTTGGTGGAATATAAAGAACAATGACGAGTTAGGTGATGGTACAATACAATGCATGAATGCTAATTATTTAATCCCAGAAATGAGACATCAACAGTGGCCAATAGCAAGGAACAGCTTAAACTACATCTTGGGCATCACAGAACCAGAGAATCACAGAATGGGGAAGGTTGGACAGGACCACAGGGGATCATCTGGTCCAACCTCTCTGTTCAAGCGGGGTCATCCTAGAGCGCATGGCACAGGATTGTGTCCAGATGGTTCTGGAATATCTCCAGCAAGGGAGACTCCACAACATCTCTGGCCAATCTGTTCCAGTGCTCGGTCACCCGCACAGTAAAGAAGCTCTTTCTCATGTTCAAGTGGAACTTCCCATGCACCAGTTTCTGCCCATTGCCTCTTGTCCTATTGCTCAGCACCACGGAGCAGAGCCTGGATCCATCCCCTTGGCACCCTCCCTTCAGATACTGATAGATACTGATGAGGTCCCCTCTCAGCTGTCCCTTCTCAAGGCTGAACAGGCCCAGCTCCCTCAGCCTTTCCTCATAAAAGAGATATTCCAGCCCCTTAATTGTCTTCGTTGCCCTCCACTGGATCCTCTCATATGCTCCATGTCTCTCCTGTCCTGAGAGGCCCAGAACTGGACACAGCAATCCAGGTGAGGCCTCACCAGGGCTGAGTAAAAGGGCAGGATCACTTCCCTTGACTTGCTGGAATACTTTTCCTAATGGCCACAAGGGCACTGCCGGCTCATGGACAGCTTGGTGTCCACCAGGACCCCCTGGTCCTTCTCCACAAGCTGCCTTCCAGCAGCTCAGCCCCCAGCCTGAACTGGAGCATGAGTTTATTCCTTCCCAGGTGCAGGACCCTGCATATGCCTTTGCTGAATTGCAGACAGTTCTCTGCCCATCTCTTTATTTATTTATTTAGTTCAGCTTGTTTCACAGCACACATTCCATCTTCAGCAAACCTGATACCTCATCCTTAAAATCATCCTGGTCTGTGTAAGAAGGCATCTCATGTTCCTGTTCCATACAGGAGTAAACAGACAGTTTCTTAAGCTGACTGATTTTTCATGTAATTTCAAAAGATATACTTCCATAAACAAAAATATGCCAGTGAAGTCAAGAGCAAAACAAACAATATCATAGTAACTGAAGACAGAAAGCACAAAAAAGCTCCCAAAGCCATAATCAGTTGAAGCTAATTGTCAGTATTATGCAAGCAATTCTTACAACAGAACTGAACCAAGAAAATACATTTAACTCACAGACTGTACAAGTGGGTGGTAGGTGGGCATGGGGACAAAAGTGGCATGTCAGGTGATCCATAGTGCAAATTCAGGTTTGCAGTGTTATTGAAAAAGATCAGAATTAGTAACATAGCAACCTATATCAGTACTGAAGAAGATTGCTGGCACTACTTCTGCCACCACCTGTGTGTCTTGGATTTGCTTCCAAATGCTCTCTGTTTTCAAAGCAGAATTTGTTTCAAATAGTGGCACTGAAGTAGAAACTGGCTGCTAAAATTCAGTTCAAAATCACAGTATTTACCCAAAATTACCCCCCCTCCCCCCAAAAAAAACAAACCCAAAACCCAAATCCTTAAAAATTTTTCAAATTAAAGTGACTCTCTAAACTGCAGTTCAAATGCCATCACCTCTTAAAAGTGCCACCAAGACTCTGGAATTAACTTTTCCCATATGTATCATGTAGATAGATTAACTGCAGCAAACATTGATTGCCTGCATTTTGAATTTTGCTCATTTTGCTGGTAAACATTACAAGTTTAATCTCAATTTTTAATATCGCTCACTTTCCTCTAATGTATATTACAGCACAAATCAAAGCAAAATTATTCCTCAAATCAAAGTGAAAGTGCACTTCAAAGTAGTCTGGAGACTTGCTTGCTGAAGGAATGCAGCATGCAGCGCTGTCTGAAATATAGGGTTTTTTCCAATCAGTTCTCTCCCCTCTCTCCCTGTGTCTTT
>VZTJ01000538.1:18366-31293 GCA_013397795.1 Orthonyx spaldingii
AAAATACCCAAATTCCTTTTGAATTTTTTAAAAATAAAAAAAAAAAAAAAAAAAAGAAAAAAAGCAAAAAAAGAGAAAAGCTTCCAAATCTGGGAATTGACAGGTAATTGTGAAGAGTTTGTATACTATTAAGCATATTTAGGCTTGAGTTGTATGGTTGTGATGGGGAACAGCTGAAGCAATTATATTTTTTCAGGTGAGTTAAAACCTTGCTTGTTTTGAAGTCATAGTAAGCTTTCCTCTTCAACTAGAACTGCTCATATATGATTTAAACCGGCTGTATACAGGGGCCCTAAAATCCATTAAAGATGATGTTTCATTAATACTTTGAGCTGGTAGCTCCAAAAGAAACAATTTGCCCACCCTATTACCCCACCACTTGATCTTGTTCCTCTTATGCTAGCACAAACATTTATGCAGCTGTGTTGTAAATCAGATTAGGGAAATCCAGGTCAAAATGATCTTGTTTATTTATTTATTTTTATGCCATTTTGCTTTTATAAACATTAGAGAATTACTCCTGACGGCATGGCTGGAGATCAGGGAAGCTGATGATTTTTTAGCTAAGGAAAAGGAATGATGTACAGACAATCAGAAATGTGCCAGAATTAGGCATGAAAGTTATTAGAGTCAAAAATTTAATCAGCTGCCCAAATGTCCTCTCTTTTAGTAGTATTTTCTTCACAGGAAAGGGTAATTAATTCAGCTATCCATTAATTTAATTATTTATTTACAGAACTTAAAAGATTTTATGCTTAAGAACTGCCAGATTTATGAATTAAATTGTACTATGCAATTTCCAGAAAAACACATTAGTACTTGCAGACAACAATTCGCTTTACTCTGTCTTAATAATTAAAAATGAATGACAGTTTCTTTTCCTCTGTGCAGAGGTCAGCTTTTCTCTTTAATCTTGACAAATATTTATCTAAGCCTGAGGGATGATGCATAATTAGATTGATCTCTGTTGATTTTTTTAAGCGCAAAGCAGTAAACCCACCTGACAATGGTAAGAACCTGCAAGATACAATGAGCACATATGTGACACATACTATTAGTGAGTTCTTTTGTTTCAGAAAAGAAATAAAATTATTGCAGTTCTAAATCCTTTGAAAAAACTTTGTCAAAGCTCAACTATTTTTGACTTCCACAAAAAATCACTTACTGTCTTTGCAGCCTGTAACCGAAAGTGTTCCAAGAAAGTAAACATCTTTCACATGACAACAGAATCCCAGTACTTAATGGCTGGGATCACACCATGTATGGAATTTCCCTCTGTCTAGTGTCTTCAGTGTAGTGGCTTTGTACCCAAATGTTTTCCAAGTGTGACTACATGTGTGCATACAAAAGCAGGTTTCTTTTCACGGTGACAGCAATCACATATTTTTACACCTTTGTTTTGATGTCTTAAAAGCTTACTGTCAACCTTCCACAGGCTCAGCAAGCTCAGTTCATTTAGTGGACTTTCCTCCAGTATGGTATAATATCAAACTTGAGTGCTTCCCTAAGTAATCATCAAGTTTACTTTGAGTTAATGGAAAACTCATAGAAAAAAAAAACATTTGAAGTGCTGATTACAGACTCTTCTCTGGCATTTGCCTGTGCTTTCTGTGCACCTATCTCACTTAATCCATGTCCCTAAGAGTCTTCAATTAATTATTTGATTATAAAACCATTTGTACGCACTTAGTTTAAGTGTACTGGATCATGCCATAATTTTAGCTTTGAATGAACCTGCTGGACAAAGGCTAATTAAACTAACTTCTGGGTCACAACATAGACATTGCCACTAAAGACATTATTTAAAACGGCAAACAGTCTAACATGCTATTACAGGCTGCAGAAAAAATTGTATGCACAGTACTAGTATTTATCAGAAGAGAGTCAAAGCATGCTGTGCTCTGACTGCCCAAAGGACAAATGTCCATTGTAATTCATTCTGTAAAAACTGAGGGTAATAGCAACCTTTTTAATTTGATAGTTATATTGTGATTTAACTCCAGACTATCAGTGTGCCCAGATGGCCAAGAAGGCCAATAGCATCCTGGCCTGGGTCAGCAATAGTGTGACAGCAGGACCAGGGAAGGCATTGTCCCTCTGTACTCTGCACTGCTGAGGCGACATCTCAAATCCTGTGCTTGATTTTAGGCTCCACACTACAAGAAGGACACTGAGAGTCTGGAGCGTGTCCAGAGAAGGGCAGCAGAGCTGGTGAAGGATCTAGGGTACGAGACTTATAAGGAGTGACTGGGGGAGCTGGGGTTGTTTTCTGGAGAAAAGGAGGTTCAGGGGCAACCTCATTGCTCTCTAAACTGCCTGAAAAGAGGGTGCAGCCAGGTGGGGGTCAATCTCTTCTCCCAAGCAACAAGAGACGGGACAAGTAGAAATGGCCTAAAGTTATGCCATGAGAGGTTTACCCTGGATATTAGAAAGAAGTTCTTCACAGAAAGGTGGTCAAGCATTGTAACAGGCTGCCCAGGGAAGTGTTTGAGTCAGCATGCCTGAAGGTAAAGATGTGTAGATGTGGCATTTAGGGACATAGGGAATTGGCAGTGCTGGGGTAAGGGTTGGACTTGATGACCTTAAAGGTCTTTCCAAACTAAAGAATCCTATGATTCTATATAGCTAGAATTTTGATACAACTTGAAAACTGAACACACACATCACCATCTCCACCCCCTGCCCCACACTTTCTAGGCTTTCAGGAAGAAATCTAGTAAATATTAGTTTTTGTCTGTTTTTCTTTCTTTTTTCATTTTTTCTTTTTCTCCCTTTCATAGATTTTTAGCAGCAACTGAAACAGAGCTACATCTGAAATGATACTTGGCTCTGTACTTTTTACTGGTATTTATAAAAAAAAGTATTTTCTGCTTAAGTAAAAACTGAAGTTCTAGAGGAGACATATTTTACCATTTCAACCACGTTTTTACAGGACAATCAATACAACAATTTTCCTTAACTTCCTCTGATGGCAGTGTCACATGCAATCATAACTGCTCTACATTATTTCTGAAGAAACTAGCACAAATGCTGGTAGATAATGAACATACTCCTACTGTCCCCAGAACAACATCTGTAGATGTGCCAATTTGCTGGGAAAGTTTGATAAGCATGAAAGAAATATGGCATAAATGTAAATACTACTGTCAGAAATGTCCCCAAGTGGGGGCAAGCTGTAGAAAACATGAGCAGTTTTTCCTCCCCTGAAGCACTTAATTTTCTTTATGCTGGAAACGTGATGTCCTTTCCAAGTTTATCGCTAAAATAGTTGTTGTCCAATACCCCTTTATGAAAAAAAGAGAACCTCCTCAATTTCTCTTGAGTTGGACTGTACTATTGCTACTTAAAAATCTTCAGAAATTATATGAAGTATTCTACTTGGAAGTAATAAAGAAGACAGGAGCCAGTGCAAATGACCCTTTCTAACCTTTGATCTCCACCTCATTCTTCCTAAATTCTTAGGAACTGACTTAAAGATCAGAAGCTGGCTCTTAAGCAACTCTCAGCCTGCTTCACATACCAAATTTCATGCTCAAGTCCTAGAAACTCTGTAGGGTAGGAAAAGAAGCAGTAATCAGTTATGTTTCCTAGCTGTCTGTCTCTGTCTACAAAAGGTATTCATCAAAATGTTCTTCCTACAACTAATATGCTGCCACTTTTCGCAACCCAAAGCATGAAGAAAATTCCTTTTCATTTTCCTTCCTGCAATACAGTTTCCAGAAACACACAGTATTTCTACCTTTGGATCGTTCAGTGGTTACAGGAGGTGTTCTGTTCAAACTAGTCTTCTTTTGATCCAACTCAAAAGCTTTTTGTTTGCTCTCCTTTACATCTCCCCACCAAATAAAACTCTTACTGAAGCTTGGAAACCATCCTTAAAAGCCTAGACATCTCAGGGACCTTTGAAACTAGATGTTCACCTGACTGCCTCTCTTACTGGACACATGTGACTCAGTTTGTTCGTGCCTCATTGCTGCATCAACTTGCTGGTCCCTTTCTGCCCCTCTGACAAGCGTCCAGCTCCAAAGCCCTTCTCACTTACAGCCATATCCTCATCTTACACATCTATAAATCCAGCATCACTTCTTTCAACTACTCAAAAAAATATGGACACAGCTTTTAATAAAAAAATAGTGTAAACAGAACTGCCATACTTAAATGGATCACAGGTTTGATGGCACTGATTTACAGCAAGTACTGTGGAGAAAAAAACCTCACATGTAAATGATACATTTAAAAACTGACACTATGGACATAATGAGTGAGAAATACTAACCAGGAGGATGCAACAAGTATTAGACCTTTCTGCTACCAAAAGAACATGTTTATCCATGGCAAATACAGCTGAGAATTTTGTTTTTATGGGTTATTTTATACTGATCTCTCATTCATCATAATACTTTTAGCACAGTGGTAGGCAGCACTTTAGTGATTTAGGAGGAATGTAGAATTTTGTGGGGTCAAAAATTATGAGGCATTACTAACACATTCTCTACACCTAATCTTTATGCTTAGCATCATCATACAAATTTTTAACTCCTACAATACACAGGGCCACAGAAACTTGTTGGGTCTTTACAAATCCAACAGTGCAGCCAAAACTGTTGTTTCGTAGTCTCAAAACACTGAGACTATTAACTTTATTATATTTTAATGATAACTGCTATGCCGACTCATACGTTTTTAACCTTAGCATTTAAATAATATCATTCTGTTTGCCAGTTTACAGTGTACTGACTTCATGCAGCTTCACACAGGTCAGTCTGATGCATTCTAAATCCTGTTGCTTTATGGCTGCCTGTGATAGTCACCTCTTGGCATCTGCTCAAGTACTGAAACACATGATGGTAACTTCACAATGCAACCAGATGAAAGGTCAGGAAAGAATCTTCTTGGGTGACATCTGCACCCCTCAAACTATGGTAATTACTTTCATCTTTTTGCCCAACAGCATGTAAACAGCACACACAGGAATTTGAAAGAAGTTTTAGCAATCTGCAAAACTCTTACTGATGTAAGCCAGACAGCCTCTGATACTTGTGCCAAGTTCTGCTGCTTCTAAATATATTTCCTGCCCTTCATCTTGTGATACTTACCCATCTCCTTGCTCTTTTAAAACAGTAAGACAAATAGCATCTTTTCAAATACTTGAGAGTCACTATTACTATTTTTCTTATGGTGGTCCTAATGACTTAAATGAGGAAACAAGCCAAGATGGAGCTGAGACAAGAGAAAAGGAGGTCCTTTTTAGATAGCTGTAGGTTTGTGAAAAGATACAGCAGAGAGACTGACTGTGTGGAGATGTGGATTGGTGCTACAGGCAAAGTAAAGGAAAATGCAAAATCAGGGGATAAACTTGCAGTGTAGTAGCTGCAAGTCATGTAAGATCTCAGTATTTTACACAATAGCTTTACAAACTATTTCAGCTTTGCAATCCCTTCTTTTTACAGGTATGTTTGCCTTAATTAAAATGCATTTTAGTCTTGCAACTTTTACAGCTGTCTTTAGAGCATAACTGCTTGTAATATTGTGATATCATTAAATGCTCTTCAGTGATGTTTTTACTTGTGCATTTTAATTTTTATCTCACATTTAATTTAATGTTATTTTTCATGGCTTAAAAAAAGAATGAAGTCAGTAGATATGATGGTACTACTTTATTACTTATCTCATTTTTATGTCAGGACAGGAAAATAATCTAACCATATTATGTAATTCCCACTGAAGAGAACAATAAAACAAATAAGGTGTTGTTCCTTGCCCCTTCCTTTTTTTTTTTTTTTTTTTTTTTTTTTTTTTTCTTTCTCTTGCTTTACTTTTAATGTTGGTTTTTTCTTTTGTTTTAAAGGCTGCCAGAAAGTGAACTCAGACCACTGGGTTAGCTATTTGACAGCTTATAGGAACTACAATGACAATTATGACAATGTTTTAATAGGTATCAGGGCTTTTTTAACTGCAGAGGAAAACTGAAATGCTATGAAGCCCAAAACTGAAAACATTTCTGCAGTAAAATAAAAAAAAAAAAAAAAGAAAAAGAAAGGAAAGGGAATTTCAGGAGATGATGATAATACTTTAGATATAGACAAATTATTAATTGGCAAAAGACCAAAAATATGATAATTCCAGGATGAGTTATCTTGCACCGTGAGTTGTACTCCTACCCTCATTCAATACATTTAACATTATAACACAACAGTGGAGGAAGGTCAGCAGATCAGGAAACAGGGTGACATGAAAGAGATTAGGCAGTAGTGGCACTAAACAAACGGTAAAAAGCATTGGTTTGTTGAGAAGCTGTGAAATGCAACTGAAAAGTCAAGGAATATCAAACTATTGGGAGAGATGATCTCTTTTATTCCTTGAATTCTTTCTGTGAAGCTTAGGACAGAGGAGAAAAAATGACAGAGAACCTATCTCGGCTCTTATTACTAAAAAGAATTATTTCTTTGTGTACAGACTCTCACTACGTACAATGACAGAACTATGTACCTCACTGAAGTTTTCAATATTAAAAGTTCCATTTTTACAATCAAATCCAGATATGTGTCTCCTCATCAGAGCAAATCCTGATTTCACTTTCCCCTGTTTGCTCCTGTATTGTCTCACAGATCTTCCTGCTGAATGAGCAGTGCTTTTGATCAGATTAAGCTCTCAGGCTACATGACAGACACTTACTTTTCTGGTAAAAGGGTATAACAGGCACTTTCCTCTAATCTTTCCTCTTCTTGATGACAGATCTCTAACTAGGGTCTTTCTATGCTAAATAATTTTCATGGAAAACTCTGCTATTTTTGCCTAGGATGCCTAAATAATAGGAAAATCAAGAACACTTAATTTTTAGAATTGTGAAAGATGAGGCTAATCTTGCCACACTTTATAGACCACGAGACAAACACAGAAAGGAAAGTGACTAGCTCAACAATAGGCAGCAGCTACACAAAAGTTCAGAGGAAAAATTTTATCCAGAGTTCACTGGACAAAATTCACTATTTTTTTATCATTATCATGCAATAGTATCTCTGAAAAGGTCCTAGTTCATCAAAATAATTACTATTTAATATAGAATATGTCAGTATTATAGAAATTTAGTTAACAACTAAGATGGATTTCAAGCATCCAGAATCGGAGTAAAAAAGCTTGAGAACTGTTGTAACAGAAAGGTAAAGAAGCATCCCAAACAGCAAATGATGTTCTGGTGTGATGTGCTGTAATTATGGAAGATTTCACTGGAGAAGAAAAGAGAGAGGATGAAAAGAAAAATAGTGGAATAATACAGTTGTCACTCAAAACAGAGACAGAAAGGGTCATAGACATTGTGGGAACTCTGACACTTAAAGGGGAGATTTGAAAATAATGAGACTATGAACATGGGCTTTGCATGCAATGAAATACATGACACAAAATATGTGTGTGTAGAAATTGTCTAAGAAGCAGAGTAGACAATTCTTGTTAATGATACTGTGCTAATAATTAACATACATATGCATACATCGAATTTTGCCCAAAAGCACTACTGAGAGGCTGCTGTGTTTTTATGTGAATAGCTCAAAATATAATAATATAATAAAATTTTCAAGGAAAACCTGTGAGGTGCTACTGTCAAGTGCCAGAAATGAATGCTGGCTTTTCCCCTTCATTTTTGCTCTGAATTTCCATACACCTTTATTATTGCAGATAAGTACAAACTGTTCTCCTCAACTACGTACACTGTGGCTGAGGGATTCTATCCTTACGGAAACACGGGACTGCAATGTCTATGGAACAACACCACCTTAGTCAGTACCAGGCAAGTTCAAGGAACAAGCCTAAAAGTACTTCATGCTTTTTAACGGTTTTCGTACAACTACCTATAGCCAAGAAACCAAATCCTTAGAAGCGAGAACATTTTCAATGAATCTGAGTGGAGATGTCTTGACACAACATCACTTACCTCCAAACACACTGCCAAAGCAAGATGACAAATGTTCATGTTATTTTCAGGCATTTTCTCTTTATCTTATGGGGGCTACTTTATGTCTGTCTTGAGTACAACAACAGGACCTTCTAGCCTTGCACAGATTTCTCCCTGCTTACCTGGTGCCAAAACTAATATATCCAGTTTCTAATTTATCAAGTATTTAACTTCTCTTACTGTGTACTTGACGGAAGCATAAAAAATAACACCCCAGAGTATAAAAAGTGAAATCTTTAAATGGGAGCTATTATCACTTCCATGGATGATTTCATCAAATCCTACAGAAGAGTTTAAAAGACAAAATAGAAAGATTGATTGGTAAACAGGAGTTACCAGCTATAGGCTCATTATTCTTTATATTCCAACCCTGAACTGGCCTTTAAAAGACAAATTTCTACTCTGCTGTGTAGTTTCTGCACCATGGCCCCATGATTAATTATCAGGCGCCACATGCAAAATCCACTATGATGGATTGTCTGCCCACATCAGCATAATTACTAACCACAGTCATTGACAGTCCTTGCTACTGGAGCAACCAACCAGTAGGATTGAGAAGTGAATGAAAACACTTTGTAAGAAAGAGCAAAGAAATGCAATTAGATAAAGGAAGACATATCAAAGTAGTTGGCATAAGCCCTCTGCTTTAGGGAACAACTGAAAGCTGACAGCAGAGTGAATAATTCACAACAAATCATTTAGGAAATGCAGCTTCCTTAGATGCTGAGTCTATAGAATCTATACACTTAGACTCCAATACTTAGAATTTGAGTGTTGGTTAATAATTTCTAAAAACCATGTCTCTTTTTATGATCCTTGAGGGTATGAATCATGGTTATAATGATAAACACACTTGAAAATTTGAAACTTAGAAACCTTTACAGTGACCATGGCTGCTTCTTCTTAAGATGACAAAGAAAAATTGGATTCTGAGCTATGATATATCGTAAAACTTCTGAGCATTACTTTATATTTAGGATGAAACTTCATTCTCATAATTTAAAACTGAAGTCAGCAGGTGAACAGTAGGACCTTTTGATGTGGTTAGACACTATCTATTATTTCAGCCTTCAGTAGTCTAGAGCAAATTCAATCACACAAAGTAGGGTTCTCATAAGTCTGACATCTAAAAGCTGCTTTCAGGCTTGTGTTGACACTCTTGACTTGTCTTTAGTGGCCTTCTCCAGTAAGTTGAGGAGACTTGCCTTCTGAGTCTACCTCTTTCCTTTGCATTACTTCAAAGGAAAGCAGGTAGAGGCAACAGGCACCCCAAAAAGTCAATAATTTGGTTGTTCAGAAAATATTCCTCCTGTTCATGTCCCTTGTGGATTCAATTCTGTTAAAAATAGATGCACATGCTTTATGAAAGAGACAGCCAGGAGCATTCAGCTCTACGATCTGCTTTAACCAGAAAACAAATATAGGCATATTTGTTTTCACCTAATGAACTGGCCCTTTGAAGCATCACCTTTTATTCTCCTAGAGTGAGAAGGAGAATTGTTTTTTAATGGAAATATAAATAATGAAGGACAAATGAAAATGTTGGGGTTCTAGAAGAAAAATTCTGTTGCAGGGAAAGCATGGATGGTCTTTTGTGATAATAATGGCACATTCATAAGTTGAAACTTAATCACATGTGAGTGGCAGGCTAACATGAGACCTATTTTAAAGAAAAAGAAAAAAAGATGTCTTCAGGCAGTTTTCTTGTAGCATTAAGAACAACTTGTGCTTGGTTACAAAGTGGACTTGCCATTCAATGACCCAACTGTTCTCAACTCGTTCAATCATTAGTAATAACTCTAAGTGCTCCCTACTTATATAAGTGCAACATCTTTAGTAGATGTATTATATTCTTGTACTTTTTCACTAATAACTGCAGATGCAAAATTAAAAAATGAGATAATGCATACAGAAATTCATGCCATCTCCTCTAAGGTATTTAGCTGCAATCTAATGAACTGGGTAAAAAGATAAACAAAAAAGGGGTTTCTATTGCTGATGCTGTTTTTTAAAGTAAAGATGGTTTGTTGAAGAGTTTTCCATTTTTATAAAATAAATGACAGTATTGTCTGAGTGGAGAATCAGCATGATAAAGTATGAAGACAGTGCCAGCTTGAAACTGCTCAGAACCATTCTGAGTATTGCATTGCAAAAAGAATACATCTCATTCATTCGTAATAAAATTATACTGTGAAACTTTACTCTGAACCCCCCCTCTCCCCCCCACTGCTTTATCAATACATACTCAATAGGCAGGAAATTTCCTCAGCCAAGAAAAGACTTGTAATTACTGTACCTACAGTAAAGATGGTGAGGTTGTGCAAGTTGTAAACCAGATGGCTACACTCTGACAGAAACACACCAGTATTTCTGTGAAACAAGAAATCTTTGGAATGAGGTGTCTAAATGCCAGTCATGGATTCACAAGAAATGGCAAACTGCAGTAATTAAATAAGCTCTCTTCTAATGACTGAAACTTCTCTGTTATAAATACATCTGATAAAATTTCTCTTGTGTAAGGAATTTGACATGTTTTATGATGAAAATCTTTGACTTTTAGAGGATTGGATCTTTTGCATTTTTTCTATTGCAAGACTACAAGTTCAGTTTAACAGTCATCAGGCATTGGAGGAAAACTTCCAGAGAAATACGAAAGAACCTTAAAGAAGGAAGTGGGCTGTATGCATCTTTTAATACAAATTCAATCAACCCATAAATGTATTGACTGAGATCCTATAAGCATGTCCTCCTAAAGATATGCTGTCCGTAGTCTTCATTCTTATTATGGAAATCCTTAATAAATGTGCAACAATGAACTGTTACACCACTTATCACCATTTAATAAGTGAACAGGATTCATCCCTGATAAGTTCTGCAGAAAGGTACATGGCTTCCAAAATGTATGAAACAGATTTGCATGTGAACTGTAAGCAAGAAAATAACTTATAGGGTAATATATTATATTCTGCTGTTAATAATCAAAATATCCAAAAGTGCTGTCATGGCCAAGACTGATTCTTCTGTATGTGTTAACTTATGAGTAATTTCTCTTTAAAAAGTCCTAGCTATATAGGCTATGGATAAAATCCTGGTACTGTATCATTTCAGCTGTTTGATGTGCCATGAAATACATTGTTGAAGGTATAACAGTACAAGAAATAGGGCATACTCTTTTATATATTATTGCCAATATATTTCCCACTATTCTGGTCTATTTAGGAAAGGAGGCAATTTAGGTTTCAAAAAAAAAAAAAAAAATGGACCCAATATTCTTTTCTTTACAAGCTTAGACACATCAGAGCAAGAAATTCACTAGAACTTATCAAATTAAAAGTGTTAGAATTATTAATATTTCAATTCTTGCTACTTGAGTTACTGCTCTAATAACATTATAACCTAATATGGCCAGATACTTTAGAAAGCAATCATGAAGGGAGATTTAACTGATGAAGTCAAACTACAGAAGTCTTCTGAGCTTAAGAAGAGCAGTTATCATCTGTAGTATGCCCAGGTACAAGCTAACTACGCAGAAAACAACAAATACCTACAATTTTAATTCCCATCTTTATCAATAGTATACAGAGTAAGACTCCATTTATGCTGATTATCTTTCATTCTCCATTTTTCTGTCTGTCCCCTTTCTTCTTACAAATGGATAAAAATAGGTCTCTCTTCCGTGTATATAAGATTCTCTAAAGCTCTTAAAAAAGTTTCATAATAACATATAAACCAAAGAATTTTACATATATGATTTCCCATTAAAGCTGTACATTAGCAGAGGAGAACTTCCTAATTATATTTCTAGGTTAAGTGAAAAGGCCAGAAACAACATTCAAAGTTAACTGCTTTGTTTGAAGACTGCACCACCTTTCTCTTAAAGACTCTTAGAGACTAGCACTAAGTCAATAAAAATGCCTTTAAGCACAAGCACCAAGTCAGACTTTTTAAAATCAATATATGATCATATCACTTTACACAGCAGAAATGTAACATAATTTTATCTTAAAAATTATATTCTTACTAAAATTGAACCTTAATTCACTTGAAGTGTAAGATGTAATTTTTTTACTCTAAATTATAGCACCTCAATTATCAGTTTTAAATTACAAGTGGAATGACTATAAAGCTCCACAGGCTTTATACGAAGTACAATGACTTTCTACATTACAAAGTACCTGCATTCATGTACAGGCACAAAAAAAACTTAAAATAAATTTTTAAGGTAATGATGTGGAAACCATGCCTTTATATTCAGGCTCAGAAGAGACACATGCAACCCATTAGCTTAATTTCTATGATATGCTATCAAGGAAAGCATCCATCCCTGCAACCACCTGGAAACACTTTTCCATGTAAATCTAGTCAAGAGGCAATTTAGGAACAAAGCACCATATGATGGACAGCCCAGACTAAACAAGAGGTTTTAAGGGAGCCAGCAGTTGACTTCAGGGAGAACAGTGGAGAAAACTGGTTTTTTCCCAGAACTGCCCAGCAGTGTTTTAACTTTCAGCTACATTGGTAGCTGTGAAAACTATTTTAACAATGGTGACTAAATCTCACATTTCAGATCAGAAATAATTCCTCTCTCAGTCATTCTAATAATACTTGATAATACTTGTGGACTAAAGGAATGTGTTGCAGGACTTAACAGTATTTCTTCTCTATAATTTCAAATAATTTACTTTTTAATTTATTTTTTTTTTAATGATAGATAATATAGATTTCCTCACAAAAGTAAAGTGTATGATCCTCTGCATTTTCAGCATACCTGAAATGCTGTGGCTTCATAAGTACGTCCAAATTTGTGAACTTATACGCAAGTACTGAACACTATGAGATTCCTCAGTTTAGTTCTATTAATTTCCTTGTTTGGTATTACAGAAAGTTTTGATGAATACCTTAAAATTAAAGGCAGCTGATCTTTTGGAAGTATAAAAGCAATCAATGATGCCTTTGCCCCCTACCCCCTCCCCCCC
>VZTJ01000538.1:32681-229062 GCA_013397795.1 Orthonyx spaldingii
CTCTCATTTAATGTTTTCTCTAAAGTTGATCTATGGGTAACAAAAAGTGAACGAAATGTGTCTGCAAAGACACTAGATTTTTATGAGAAAAAGAATGCATGGGGATATGAATTAAAATTTCTTTAAAAACAAATTGTTCAGTTTGACTTGGATGGCACTCACAATAGCAGTTATTCCATATAGTTTTCTTAAAAATAAAGCAAGAAACAAATAAATAATGTTTCTTGTAATTCCTGCAAATCTTCCTGTAATTACAAGGTAGAGATTAAGGGAAAAAAAAAAGAAAAAAAAACTCAGTGCTGCTTTTTTTGAAGTTTGCTTAAAGGCTTTACAAGTTACATTTATCTATATCTCTCTATATAGATATGGGTAATAGTTTCCTTAGTTTTACAACATTATACTAACATTATTATTATATAGCAACCAAAACTGGAATAGAGAGAGCTGTTGCAGTTTGCATGGAGTAGATGATGAACGTGTGGTTAACAGAAGCAAGGTGCTTCCTAATTAGATGCTACAAAGAGGTATTATGGTAATGTTCTATCCTATGACTTGACCTTCACTTGGCAATAAAGTAATATAAAGAATTTAACAATCAGAGGCAGTGCATTCAATTTCAGCAGTAAGGGGGAAAGACATATAGGAAGAAATGGCACAAGTAAGATATTAAACCCAATTTAGCTCTCTCTGCTGTGGCAGATTATTTTTTTTTCTGTGGTCCCTAATTTTCAGGGTCTTAAAAGGTCTCTGATTTAGTCTTTACACGTGCATGTGACTTGCATGGGTCAGTGTTCCAAAACCCTGTGTAATAAAAAATTGCTTTTTTTGTCTATGACAGGGCAAGAAAAACCTACTGTGCTACAACAATTTAGACACATGTATAAGTAAACAGGCACATTCAAATGTAAATGCACAGCCACCAATACATCCTTTTATGTAGGTATGGTTACATACTATGTAATATAATATACACTTATACTCCACATGTAATTATGTCATATACATATATACCTTTACATATGTGTGTGTGTATGCAATTACACATAAGAGCCTGCAGTAAGGCTAGTAGATGCTTACACATAGGTCATCATAAAAGGAATTGTTCAAGGATTTATTCAGGTTTTTTGAAAAGACCTGTCTTTTGCCTCACTAATGCCTCAGACCAGCACAACTACAGTATTGGCTCTGCCTGTAAGAAAAACTATGAAAGTTTCCTACTTTGTAGAAAAGAAAGGCTTTAAAACTCTGTTCGTTCTCAAACTCTCTTATTCTGCTACAAATTTCCAGAGAAGACTTCAAAGAACACCTAGGAATTGCAGGCTTCAGTAAAAAATTATGAGAACGTATAACCGAAGGACACCTCACCAGCATGACTCCAGCAAAAGGAAATCCTGCCCTGCCAAAATTTCAGACTTCTTTGCACTGAGCTAAGGGTGGTCTAGCTGACCTAGTCCAGTTGGATTTCCACAATGTTTTTGAGCAATTTAGTAAGACACAGCCTAAGATAAAACACTTGACATGTATAAATATGCTGTGACTGAAATATGTCCTATTGAGGGCAAAATAAAATGCTTATTTCCTATAAGAGATTGCTGGTGAAGTTTTGCCATAGTGTGTCCTAGAACTTATACCATTTCATATATTAAAATATAACCTGAAAACCAAGGGGTAAAATGCATGGTGACATTAGTTTGCTGATGGTACAAAGTTAATGGTTAGCCATGAAGAATCACAGAAGAATCTGTAAGAGGAGTTTGGGCAATACTTGGGCTCAATGAACCAGCGCCCATCTGCTGCAGCAAAAGTCTGAAAACCAGTTTTATATATATATGAAAAACATCTCTGAAAGTATCCAGGAAAAACCTATCATTTCTTTTCCTATAACATTACTTTCCCAGAAGTTAATTTAAATGCCCTTTTCACTGAGGTGGCAGTTAGAAAACAGCCCTTTTGCCAAATCAACGGGAGATTTTCCTTCATCAGGACTTTGACTCATATGATTCTCCATGTATAAAACCAAAAAAAATACTAAAAGTGATAGTTGCTTAAGATTATAATAATTTAGATACTAAATTATTAGTATCTAAATGTAAGTCAATAATACAACTCAGCTGAAAAACAAAGACTTTCCTATATCCATTAGATTAAGACCTGATGGCTGCTTATTATTATATTTACGGCTTTTTCTCCTTTGGTGGCACTCAGCTTACATTCTGTTTTTGTAAATCTGACTGTACAATGACTCAATGTCTGCACATGTCAGTGTCCATAATATGTCCATAGTATTTGTCCATATGTCCACAATAATTGAACAACTCTGGGAAATCCCGTATTGACTGAATAAAATCCCTACACTCAGCTTCAAAAAGTTTCTTATATGTCTTCCTTTATTGATGTGACTGTGTTCAAGAGAAAATATGTTGTTGCTTTAGTTTCATAAGCAGCAGATGGAGTTGGAAATAGAAGATTTTGTGAAGTCTATCAATAAAGGAAACAGTTGTGGTAAACATATATAATTACACTGAATTTCATTTGTTAATGAAAATTAAACTAATTTGTTTAGGGGAAACCAAGACAAATGCAGAAGAATTAACTCAGTAATAAATTCTTTTTGTTGAAAAAATTGGTACAGATCTTTAAGATACAAGCAAGCACATGCTGACTAATACCAGCTCTGAAAAGATGAAAACCAAGTATGCTTTACTTTATGGGTAAAGCATTTGATGTAACTGTCAAAATTTTGTAAACAAAAATTGCATTAAAAAGGCAAAACTACCTCTTTTACAAGACAAAATCATGCCTTTGGAGCCTAATACACAGAAAATGACTCATTATTAATTAAAGAGAAGGATACCAATGTTCCAGATTAAGATCCAGCTACTGCAATCCTGCTACATGTGTTGGCAGCATTTTTTAGGATAGCAGTAATTTAGAAGATGAAAAGGATGTTATAATAAGGAAATTAAGTCATATTCTATCTCCAGGGACTCACTGCCACCATCAGAAAAGTGAGAGTTATGGATTAGATTTATAAGACACAGACGTGCTTGGTATAGATCATAAAACTAATTGTGAATTGCACAGAAATAAAGACAATGAAACTCATTGCTTTCATCTCATGGGGAACTAAGTAGACAGAAATAGCATCTTTAAGCTATAAAACATCCTTAATCTGCACAAACCAATGGACCTCAAGAACACAATAGGAGCAACAGAAAAAAAACAAAGCCACTGATAAGCAACCTGTAGCATTACACGTGTCCATGTAATTTCTGCTTTACATCATTGCTTGAAATAAATGATCTGCTTGACAAATTTTGGAAGAGCAAGACTGAGAAGCAAAGGGAGTAGAAAAACATGGAGATTGTTAACAGTTAAAATACATTTTCATTATCACTCTTTCTAAAGCACCATAACATCATCATTTGTAAAAACCAGCCAATAGCTTCTTCTCTGGCACATAATAAATGTAAGCACATAGATAATGGAATGTGAATTGGCTGGATTATATTCTGCCTGAAATTATGCAGATACAAAATAAAGTCTACACCATCATCTTCAGAGGAAAAAAAGGTCATCAGAAAGATGTGGACTTCCTTGTCTTATTCTAGGTTAAAGAACCTGTATTGTACACCAGTTTCTTAGAACTGGCATTTAAGTTTATGACTCCCTAACATGCATACTATTGTACAAATTTTAAGATACTACTTTTAAACAGTGCAGTATAGCATAAAACAGGAAAAACTAAGCTCTTGCAGGCTATCATTATGATAAAAAGCAATTAAATTAATCAGAATCAAAAGAGAGAAGGCACTTCTCCTCATTCATAATTTGGAAAGTGAAAAGCCCACTGGGATACACATTTTTCATAATTTCAGATCACGCTTGACCTCACCTCTTTTGTTTAACCATGTCTATTAATCAAATATATCCCAGAGGTGGCTAATGATCTTCCAGAATTCTAATAGAAGCAGAAAGTCAAGGACAGAACAAATTGATCCACATCACCCACCTTATTAAGTTTACAATGCTGACAATGCTTCCCCCGTTTTACTCAGAATTGCAGCCCATATGATTATTTTAAGACTACTGCTTAAGATTAAAACAATTTGACAGTACCTCTCAAAGGACCAGATTACAGATTTTTGTCTCAGTGCAATATATCGTTTAAAACCTATAGTGTAGATTCTTTCATTCAGATACAAAGTTAAGGGACAGCTAAAGTTACTTCGATAAACTTTCCTGAAACATATAAGCAACCTTCCATTGAACGACCATTGCAGACTATCACCTCGATGTACTTTTCAGCAATAGTGTACATCAACTTTTCCACATACTTTTGTTCAAATAAATGAAGCTGAAATGAAGTTGACATCACATTCAGTTCTCATTCTTCAAAAGTTTAAGCAGAATTTTTGCTCATTGATCAATGATCGTGTTGAAAAAACATGCTAAAAAAAAAAAAAAAAAAAAGCCAAAGAGGGCACAGTAATAAACAGCATTTCTGTCCTTCACGGGCCTCACAAAATAGCAGATAGATTTTTTCAAAAAGACAGAAATTGGAAACAATGCTTCCCATATGAGAATGCTTACTCATATGGGAATGGGGTTTACCCGATGTTTTGCATATCTCTGATTAAGAGGATTAGAACATCATTTGTTGACACAGATGGGTCAAACCAAACCTGCCAATTCAATTTCCAGCCACCACAAACAATGACAGGAGATGGAAGCTCCAGCTTGGGGTATCAGTGCTTAAAGACTGTACTACCATCTTACAGAAGAAATTTGAAGAAGGAAGAAGCAGCACTGCCTTTCTGCATCAATGGATGAATGCCTACCCAAGATATCACAGAGATTACTTAAGGAGTTAAACTGTCCTGTTAGTCACCACACATACTGCATTTTCCCTCTTAAAAAAAAAAAAAAAAGTATATATTTGAGAAAAAGACAGCATTTGAGGTAGAAATAGGAGGTGATTCTGCTATTAGAATATATAGAGACTATTTCTTTTACCACTGAACACCACATTGGTCATATACACAGCACAATTTTCTGGTTCAGGAATCTATGTGCATATCTACTTTTAAGAATTGTGTCATGTCTGGCAATAATAATGCCATGAACATTGAAAAATGAAAGACTCAATTCAATAGGTACTGAAAACCCGTTGTGGTGAAAGATCCATCATTATTCATGTTTTAGATAGCAAGCAAAAGAATGGAAAAGCGATAAAATAGAGACCTCTAAAGTTCTGTGACTTTTTCATAAAAGAAAGAGAAACAGACAGAACAATTAGAGATTTACTGCATGCTTTACTGGTTGTGTGGAAAAAAAATATTAACAGAAGACAGAAAACTACAAAGAGAACATAAAAAAGGAGTGAGAATAATATTGCTTAAAGAAAATTACTTTCAAATGATTTCTTTCCAAATTATGTCTTTATTTAAATTGAAGACATGAAAAGTAGTGTGAAAGAAAACCTCAAGAACACTATGACTACACCAAAGCTTTCAAGAAAAGTGAGAGAGGAGCTTTGTTCAGAGCTTCATTAACCAAAAGCTTCTGATGTCTGGGTATGAATTTCCTTCCTAGTTTCCCATCACTCGTGGGAAGGGACTTAATGCCTATATATATATAGTATATAGTCCCATATTGGAGGTGAAAAAGACTGCTTTGCTAAACACTTAAGAGAATAGTCATAGTTCTACTCCCTGGCCTCCCTCTGCTAAAATCATAATTGAAATTGGAGCATCAGAGGATATTCTTATCCATCTTTCAAAAATAAACTGAAATGTATTAAAACTTTGTCTACAAAATAGCTTAATTCTTTACCACATTGTAGATACATCTTTCAAATAGAAAAGCTCACTCTAAAACCATTGGTTTGATATTGAAATTCAGAAGCACTATACGACCAGAAAGTCTGAAAACTATTGATCAAATACACAGAAGTTATCAGAATTGTGAGTAGTGAGAGGTAGTGGACCTGAACTACTTTTAATTTTACTGAAAGAAAAAATAAAATTATAATCCTTCTAATCAGACATCAGATGTCTGAAAACTGTTATGACAGAGAAAAAGAATTGTTGAAATGATACATAAAATTTTATCAAATAATCTGTTACAACTATGATTTGAAGAATCATCATGCTCATCTTGAAGATTTGAGACAGCCAGCAGGGCTTCACTAAGGGCAAGTCCTGTCTGACCAACCCAGTGGCCTTCTATGATGGAGTGACTCCATCAGTGGACAAGGGAAGGGCTACAGATGTCATTTATCTGGAATCTGTAATGCCTTTGACGTGGTCACCCCTACCATCCTTCTCTCTAAATCTGAGAGAGAAGAATTTGATGGGTGAACTGTTAGCTGGATAAGGAATCAGTTGGATGGTTGTATCTAGAGAGTAGTGGTCAAGAGTGCAGAGTCCTGATGGACACCAGGGACTAATGATATCTCTCAGGGGTCCAAAGAGAGATCATTTAATATCGCCATTAATGACATAGACAAAAGGATTGAGTGCACCCTGAGCAAATTTGCAGATGGCACCAAACTAAGTGGTGCTGTTGACACCCCTGAAGGATGGATTGGCATCCAGAGGGATCTGGACAAGCTCCAGAAGTGAGCCCATGGGAATCTCATGAGGTTTAACAAGACCGAGTGTGAGGTTCTGCACCTGGGTCAGGGCAACCCCCAGTATCAACATAGGCTGGGGATGAGCAGATGGAGAGCAGCCCAGGGCAGATGGACTGGGGGGTGCTGATGGATGAGGGGCTGGACATGAGCTGGCCATGTGCCCTCGCATCCCAGAAAGTCAAACACATCCCGGGCTGCATCCAAAGCAGAGTGGCCAAGCAGGGCGAGGGAGGGGATTCTGTCCCTCTGCCTCACTATGCTGAGACCCCACATGCAGTGCTGCATCCAGCTCTGGGGTCCCCAGTGCAGGAAGGATACTGACCTGTTGGAGCAGGTCAAGAGAAGGCCACCAAATTGATTAGAAGGATGAAGCACCTCTTCTATGTGGAAAGGCTGAGAGAACTGGGTTTTTCTACATAGAGAAGTGAAGGCTTTGGAGGTGACCAAATTGTGGCCCTCCAGTAACTAAAGGGAGCCTACAAGGAATATTGAGGGAGACTATTTACAAAGTCATGTAGTTACAGGACAAGAGGGAATGACATCAAACTGGAAGGGAATAGGTTTAGATTAGATATTGGGAAAAAAATTATTTACTGTGAGAGTGATGAGGAGTTGGAACAGGTTTCCCAGAGAAGCTGTGGATGCCTCATCCCTGGAGGTGTTCAAGACTCGGCTGAATGAGGCTCTGAGAAACCCGGCCTACTAGAAGGTATTCCTGCTCACAGCAGGGCTGCTGGAACTAGATGATCTTTAGGGTCCCCTCCAACCCAAGCCATTCTATGAAAATTATAAATTTTATTCACTCCTGTCTATTTAATGGAAGAATGAACACTATTACAGGATTTTTGGAGCAGACCATTTCTTTGCCACCTGCTTCCACACCTAAGAAACCAGTATTTACTCTGACATTCAGAATAAAGACTTGAAAGAACAGCCTTATGCCCACATAAGAGCTTTGAATTCCCTAGAAATCAAATACCTTTAAAGGACAACTTAAATTAAAAATTATATAACACAAGCTACAATTACAAACAAGATGTGGAATTTGACCTGGAATCTAGACTGTTAGTTCCCATATCATAAACTTAGGAGAATCCCATAATCTCTATGGTGCAGTAATATAGTTTCTCTTCTCTGTGATTCTAGAGAATATATTTTTAGGCTCTATTTTCACTTTATGATTAGGATACTATTTTTGCCATAGAACTGTCTACTTATTGAAACTTTTTGCTTTATATACTCTTATTTTGTTGCTTTTTGTTCCCCAGTTTTTCCCCACCATGATTAGATAATTGGAGTCACCATCCTTGGAGATATTTAAAAGCTCTCTGACAGCCTTGGGCAACTTACTCTAGTCGTCCCTGCCCCAGTTTGGACAAGATGACTCCAGAGGTCCCTTCCAACCCCCACCATCCTCTGAGTCTGTGATGGGTTTGCAGCGAACCAGGTTGCAAAGGTAAGCTGATTCACAGCAGGAACATTTCATGATGTAAGCCAAACCACAGTCAAGTGGGATGAAAGATTTTCTTTAAAAGCAGATACCTGCTTCAACTTCAACAGTATTGAAGTGGCATCCACAACACTACAATGCAGAAAAAGAGTTGATATTTGGTGAGTCATGGCTCATATTTTTCTCAAGTGATTTGCTGATGAGTATGGCACTTTGCATTACTCTGCAAACTGCCAAATTTTCCACCTGCACTGAACAGAAAGGTTTGTAGTCTAAATAGAGGAGAAAATTTATAGGGCCAGGGCAGATAAAACTAACCACTGTGGTCTGAAAAATTTAATACTGAATCAAAGTTAGATTTCACTACCTTTCATAATCACCACACTTATAACAGGGCTAGGGTGCTTGCCAATCTCAGGACACTGTGAAGAACATAAAGATGACTAGATAATGATCCAAGCAAAGAGGTCAAAACAGAACTATATTTTACCTTCTTAGAGAAAATGACATAGCTATCAAGTTATGTATAGGATAATCCACTATGCAAGCAATATGAGTCTGCCCTAAAATGTTTCAAGTTGACCTGGCTGAAAATCATTTTCTTCTCCCTCTGCCTTTAAGAAAGCAAGTTAATCTTGTTATGGTGGGAAGGCTTTATCAATAAAAAGGTACTGTAAAACACCCTCCACGTTACCAGAATGCAATGCATCAGTCTCCATATAAGATTTTTTTACAACCAATACTTCTTGGCCAAACTCATTTTATTTCTGGCTGTCACATGAATCATCCCTGGCCTGTGAGCTGTACTTGTCTCACATGAAATCAGCTGGCTTGGATCATCACAGGCAGTGCTACAGTTGCTGATGTGCTCAGGCACCTTCACTGCTGAACTGTCAGACAGACTCTGCCAAAGGCAGTGGGGGCCCAGCAAGGTCCCGTGGGTTTGTGCTGCGCAGCAGCACTGGGATGTCTGCGTCAGCAGCGCTTCTGAAGGAGTGGCACTCTGGGCTGGTCTGTAATACTTCTGTTAACAACTAAGTCACAGTCTGAAGTAAAATTCTACCTACTAAACATTTTATTAGGCTTAAAAAGTTCAAGAGATATTGAATGCATTGACTAGAAAGTGCTATATGCCTCTATCTTTGCTATCAGTACAATAAATAAAAATCAATGCTGCATCCTACTCAGAGCTGATCAAATTAAGGTGCACAAATAATCAAATCATTAAACATTACAGCAATTATTCCTATGCCAGGTAAGCTACTAAATGGAAACTTGCAAACTAAATCAAATCTATTAAAAATATTTTCCATAATTTAAAAAACTGATATCTGTTTCCTCCAACACACTAATACAGTTCTTTCTATATTATTCAAAGCACAGGTAACTCATATTTAATGATGACAGTCCAGCAGTCCTGGGCTGTTAGTGATTCCTGAAGCATTCCTCCAGAGAATAATGAAATCCAGCATGATTAATGATTTAAATTAACCCAAGTATACTGATAACAAGTATTTTAATTTTTAAGAAAATGATAGCAGAAGCTATGCTATGGTAATTTGGTATAATGCAGTTTTTAGAATCAAATGAAAAGTAATCAAGTTACAATAAAGACAACTGAATAGGAATGTGTAGAGAACTCAAGTAGTGCTGCCCCTAATTTATGTCCCCTGGTAGCAAATCTATTAGTTTTGTAACTGGGATTCAGGATGATACAAATGAATAGGATTCTGAGAACAATAACTACAACTGGCAATATTTATATAACTAGCATTTTCATTTATATTACTGAACAACAAAGACGCATTAGCAATTAAATTTGGAATTTTTACTAAAGCCTATAACAAAAGCATCAAGCAAATTATGGCACATGTCATCAGTGAAAGTTCACTAAGTAGTATGAAACTAACACAAAGAGTTTACATGTCTTCATCAGGACATCACAGGCTGTCTTCATAAAATATTCTAACCTGCCAATAATGATCACCTTACCACTACTAAGCAGCACACCCAGCCCTTATAGCCTGCCCTGGCCTTCAGCTTCCATGATCTCCATGAAATCTAACTGAAGTTAACCATGTGAATTTTCTCCTGATGCTGTTTTTTAACTGTCACATTTTTATTGTCTCTGTATCTACTGACAAAAAACCCCAACCTTCTTCCTACATCACTTTACTTGTGTATCCTTACATTGTGGGGTTTATTTTTTCGAGGGGGTTTGGTGCAAAAAGTAAAATTTGCCTGACCTGAATGCTTGGGGGCTTTATTACATTACCTTCACTCACGAAGGTGGAGCAATTATTCATAACAAAAATCCCATTGAAACCCACTGAAATCCATTGAAAAATCCACTGCTCTAATAGCTATGTAATAAAGTTACAGATTTTTCTTCCCAGTGGGCTAAATTGTATATCATGTTGCAATAGGGTGACATTTTGGTGTTCAAAACACATAAAAGACTTCTGGACTTACAAATGCTTTTCATCTTGTGAGATCAAATGATCCTTTATCCTCCATCACATTTTCTCAGCAGTACAATTTTATGCTGTTTCTATAGATCCAAACAAAGGGTTTACAAAGCAAAAGATGAATGAAATAGGAAGTTGATCTGAGGAACTTCTATTATAAATGAAACAACTGTCAAAAGTGAAGGGAATTTGTACAAGCTCTCTCTAAAAGTATGGAAAGGATTTTGTAATTTTGTTCTTTAGGTATAGAAAAAATTAAATGTGCCCAGGTCTGTAATTCCCAAATGTAGATACACTCTCATTCACTCTGTCCGCAGCAAAAACCACTTTATGAAACAACTGAAAAAGGTAGCTTTTATTTTACCAGGAAAAATTTAGGGACACAGTGTTTTCTCCTTCCTTCTCCAGCTTCAGTGTGTGTGTAAACATGCTATTTCAAGCTCTAAGGAGAATCTGTCTTTAGTACTTGTGATTTTGTAAAGTGTATCATTGCAGGGAAACACTAACAATAACGATTGTGCACGGCCAACACATTCAGAATTCTGAATGTGCTCTGCCCTTATAAAATCAACTGTGGAGCTCACATGGAATAAGTACACATTGTACAGCTCTGGTCTTACTGCTTGCACCCACATCTTGTGGGCAAACAGGTCAATGTGGACACATCATTTCAGAAGACAACACTTCAAAACTTTCTGTAAAAACTTGATGATGATGCTTGCCTTGAAAATCTATTAAGCAGTATCATTACTGGAATGAGGCTGATACTTTTTCACATGGCTATCATTATTACTAGAAGGATCACACATCACATCTATATATGACCAACTTGGATGTTTGTTGTTCTAACCAAAAAATGCCTACACTTAACTGTATACACATAACACAATAGAAAATGTTAATTAAATGTAATAAAATGCTTATGATGCCAAGTTTTTCTTGCTTTTAATCACAAAGTTTAACAACAATTACAAACTCCAAATCCAACATTGTATGTAATTGGCAGATTTAGCTCTAAGTATGGGAGACCATTTAATTCCCCTCTGAATTTGGCTGCTGGATGGAAAGGAGTCTAAGCTGCTAACAATGAAATCTCTAAAATCACTGCTATGGTATTGTATTTTAGTACTGAATTGTAAGAGGTCTTTGATCAAGGAAGTCCTGATGGAAGTGAAAAAAATCGTCTTGTTAAAAAAAAACAAAACCAAAAAACAGAACAGTCACTACCAGCCTCTACCTGATAAGAGAGAAAAGAGAGTGAATTAATTTTCATGACTGTCATTAAGGGGTAAAGCTTTTTAAAAAATAAAGTCATACTTTGGAAAGCTGAAAGTACCATTCAATTTCATATCAGTTCTGCCTTAACTTGCACAGCTTGTATTTCTGACCTGGAGCTGTAGGCTTGTTCTGGGAACTCAACAGCTGCTCAGTCAGAAACTGTCCTGCTCATTCCAACCTCTGTTCTCCCTGCACAGTAAAGAATTGCTTGGCCTCAACAAGGCTGATACTTGTCCACTTTTTGCTATACATATCACACATCAATGCATTAAATATCACTTATGATTTTAGAATTCACAGAAGTTATTATTACATCTCATTGTGAGAATACGACTGAATTTTCCTGAGATGAAATGAGCCTTGTAAGTCACAATTTGTCTTTCAGAGACCAAATTTTAGCGCATTTAATGTACATAAATAAATATTCAGCTTTTAAGTATAAGTCTATACAGTGTGGCTTAAAATTTAAACAAGTCCATTTCCCCATTACAGAATTTAAAAATATATTTTAATATTCTTAGTCAGTGGAGTTCATCCAACAATTTGTTAGGTTGCAAAGAAATCTTATTTAAAAGCATAGTCCTAAAAAATAAACAGAAAACTTAATTTTCATTCAGTCCTTACGTAGTTGGTATAGATTAAATTAATTAATAAAAGCCATACAATAATTAAAGCTCAGCCACAGCACTGAATGAGGTACATCCCTTGCAACCCCAACCACTTTGTGATTGAATAATCACAACTTTTCAGTAATAATGGAATATGTGAATGAAGGATTGGATCACTTTTATGTTAAATGCTTGTTCAAACAAGCCACTGCATGGATCTGGCCCATCAGTGCTGCAGATTTTGCAAATTTAGGCAAATATGTCCCCAAGCTGTTTTGGAACAGACTTCTATGACATGTTACTGACCTTTTGCAATCTTTTTCTGGAGGGAAATGAATCTTGATATCAAAGGCTCATGAAACAATAACAGTACGGCTTTTTCTTGGTTATTTCAATGGTATGCTGTCAACAGGAGGGTTTATGAGCCTGATAAATGTGCGTCCATGCAGAATAGGGAAAAGGCCACATTTGCATTAAAATTCAATTTTAATTGTCTTTACTCTTTATTGATGCTTGGTGAATTGGATCTATAAAAAACCATTTCTAAGCAGAATGAAATTTGACAAATAGTATAACTGTGTAAACAATTTCAGTAATTATGGCAGCAATTACTCTCTGTTTTATCTCTTGGTAGCTTTAAAAAGAGGAGAAAGAAAGTGACAAGAGCTTTAGAAACCCTGCAGAGATCTCAGCATTACAGAAGTCAGAGAAGCCAGATATCAAAAATTTATACAACGTAGGTTTAGCACAAGAAGATAAACATTGTCCCTATCCTGATTTTCAGACAGGAAAACATTTCTTACTCTGAGCAATCAATAGGCTCAAATTAAACAAACACATAGGAAAAATGCCAGCTTCACAAAAACTTTAAACAAGAGCATACAAAGTTATGCAGTCACAAAATATAATACATCACCATATTAATTACACAACTACTAGAAATCATACTGGCATTATTCTCTCTCTAAACTCTTAGAAAAATCAATCACTGTTCTGGATGATAATGAGGACACAGTGGCAGTCAGAGATTAACTTTTCAGACAAGTTTTGTTCTCTTCTGTAGAGGCTTGGTTATGCAGCAAGTCTCTTAGTCTGAAATTGACATTTTCAGTGCAGGGGGAGAGGAAATACATTCCAGCCGCACTAGTGCTGCTGAGAGCATGATTTCTTAAAAAAACCCAAACAACCAGGTATACTGCATACAAGTATACAAGAGAGATCAGATTATGATAATATTCATTTCTAGGCCCAAATCTCATTAATCTTCCAGGATCCAACATGTAATAACTGCATCCCAACAGAGCACTACTTGCCAGTTTCTCATTTCACACTGCATACAAGCAGGGCCACTGGGACTATTGTCTTACACTGACTGTGGAAAGCATAGAGACCTGAGCATGGCAGTGAATTCCCCCTCAGAACAGAAAGGTTTAAAACAGTTAGAAAGAATGCAAAATGGCAACGATTTACTTTAGGAGCTTAAAATACAATGTAGGAGACACACTGAAAAAAATCTAGACAATAAAACAATAAAAAGAATCCTCCAAGGAAAAAGGGAAGCCTATAAATTCAGAAAAAAACCTTCAACTTTAACAGAGGAACAGCAATAGAATCTTTATGACTAGAAAAAAAATAAATTAATGCCCTGCAGAATACACTACTGATGAGAAGCTAAACTAATTTACAAGCTTCTTGGTCCTCCAGCTTTTTGTTTTCATGAAACTCTGAAATACTTAGGAAATGCAGAGAAAGGAGAAATATTTGCATTATCTGTCCAAAAGAATCAGGGAGCTGCTAGACACAGAGAATGATGTTACCTAGCAAACCATACATGAATAATTCAATTAATTCTTAAACAAAACCTGAAGCAGGTTTGTTTACTGCAATATTCCACTGCTCACAATCTCATACAAAATACTGGAAGTTATGTGGCATTCCTCAAAAAGAATGTGTATCAAGGTATGAGATCCTCTGCCCCTTGATAGATTAGAGCCAGACTGGATGACTCTGTTCAAGGGAGTGCATCATGTTTAAAAGCTTTGCTAAGAGAAGCAGAGGTTACACAAACTTTTCTGAGTATCAACCCTGTCACACATTTCTACTTCAATGTATTCTTCAATGTATTCTAAAAGCAGAGAAAAGAAGCAAAATTTATGCAAAAGCACATGAATCTATAGGTAGGGTTTCACTGAGACTCAGCTCTAGAAGCACTGACAATCATTGCTCACTGCCACACGGAGTGCACATAATACAAAGCTCTGCAGCTTATGGATAAGACAAAAAGGCAACAAGAGGATAACAAGAATGACAGAAACACAGAATTGTTTAGGTTGGCAAAAACCTCTTAGATCACAGAGTTCAACTGTGAACCCAGCACTGCTAAGTCCACCACTAAACAATGTCCCTAAGTGCAGCATCTATGCATCTTTGAAATACCTCCAGGGGCGGTCACTCAAATGCTTCCCTGGGCAGCCTGTTCCAATGCTTTACCACCCTTTCAGTGAAATTTATCCTAATATCCAGTTTAAGCCTCCCCTGGCACAATTTGAGGCCATTTCCTCTTATCCTGCCACTTCTTACTTGGGAATAGATGCTGACCCCTTTCAGGCAGTTGTAGAGAGCAACAAGGTCTCCCCTCAGCCTCCTTTTTCCCAGACTAAACAACCCCAGCTCCCTCAGTCGCTCCTCACAAGACTTGTGCTCCAGACCCTTCATCAGCTCCGTTGCCCTTCTCTGGACACGCTCCAGACCCTCAATGTCTTTCTTGTAGTGAGGGTCTCAGAACTGGACACAGCACTTGAGGTGAGGCCTCACCAGTGCTGAGTACAGGGGGACGGTCACTGCCCTGGTCCTGCTGGCCACACTATTGCTGATACAAACCAGGATGCCATTGGCCTTCTTGGACACCTGGGCACAGCTGGCTCATAAAACAGCTCACCTAGTTTGACCAAACAAACGATAAACATCACCAGTAGAGCAAAGACAGGTATTTTGTAGGGGTCCCAGCACAGTCTGTTATTTTAGAAGAGGTTCACAGCACAAGCAGCTGGAGAGTCAGAGGTGATCCACCCGCACAGCAGATCCTCACAGAAAGTAATAAGTTAGCTCCTGACAGGACACACCATCAAATCTACTGCTTTGCAAACACTGAACTAACTCACCAAGAACTACAAGACTCCCAGTATTTATCATCAGACAGCTGACAACACAGTTGCCTTTCTATATGCTGAGGACTCATTTTTTCCATTTCTAAAATCCAGAGTGCAGCAGCCTTGCTCTCACTTTGTGGGTCAAGAGCTTCCTCTGTCAGAGGCACCCGTCACTGCCTCAGTCAATCTGTCAGTGGCAGCCGCCCATAAAGCAGTTGTTGCTTCCACTCCCTGTGTGCAAAGCCTTCTGTGTATACAGTTCAAAGAATAATTTATTTTCATGTGTCAATATTATTATTAATTGCCTGTCTGGATTAGCAGTGAAAATGTGTTTTATTAGGCCACACAAGTACGGGCTACTGCATGACTAAAATATAATTAATCTCTAACAACTTTGGAGAGTGGCTACAGAGGGTAGTCTAATGGTAGAAAATAAACCTTACTGAAGCACAGTTAAGCATATGAGAATGCTAAAAATAACCATCAGATCTTAATATTGAGAACATGAGTCTAATTACTATGATTTTGCATTTTTGGTACCAATCAGAAATTTAATCCTATCCTTCCATTCACAGCATAAATAATTTGATTTCATTACGTAGCTTTTATTTTGAGAGATGAAGAACTGTGCTTCTTATTCATGCCCACATTTTATTTGTCAGCATTTCTTTACAATTGACCTGTTTACTATGATGCCTTTTGCCTCCCCTCCAAATCCTAAAACATACTATGAATCAGTTCATTTAAAGACATGAACAGAATTGCCCTTGTCTCTGATTCTCCTGAGACATGTTTTGTTTTACTGTCTTCTGGGGAATACCTTGTTGATGAGGCCCAAATTCTAAAATCAAGATAGCACTCCTGATATACTGTTTAAAAAGTGCATTCCTTTCACAATTCCTCTGGCAAGTGGATATATTCATTGTAAGTTGCTGACGTACATTCTTAAATGTGCAAAATTTTAACACAAACCAAACACTACAAACCCAAAAAGACAAACAGAAGAGAACTGCTGATATAATTTAAGTCTTCCCAGCCTCTGGAGGTATCTACATCTTATTTATACCCAAGAATCTCAATAGCTGAGTAACTGAGTATTGAGGTAACATTGCATCAAGTAGTATTTTTAAAATTATCAAGTTAGGGCTAAAACCAGTAGAGGTTGTTGGTGAGAGCAACATTGTGGTACGTATATGTTTTTGCTACATGGCTGAGTTAAAGGATTAAATCATCGCAGTAAGAGTTGTTCAGATTTTGTGTTTAAAAATTAAGGATGGAAGATTTTGTATTACCAACAAATATACGAGGAGAAATTGTAGGGAATATGATGATTGGTTAATATTTGAGATGCCAGCAAGATTTGTCAGGTGCTATGACCAGGTCACAATATTTGCTTTTGTCCTTAAAAGCCATTTTTGCCATTTGGATGGTATTCTGTACCTAAAAAACTTCAATGTGCTACAAGACAACCAGAAGATTACAACCTGGAGAAGAATGTGATTACAGACATGGAACAGTTCTAAGGGACAGAAGTACCTGACAGCACTGTGGCCCAAAATAAGGAGATTGATTCTTTGCAGAGGTGATTCTGACAGAAATTTGTATTTTGCTTGCCCTATAGAAGCAACCTGAGAGTTCTCTAGCTAACAAAGGAAATCTACATAAAAAAGGATGCAGACTTTTAAGACAATCAAAGAACAAAGTCTTTGTGGCATGTCCACCAAAACTGAAGTTATCACAGTTATCCGATTAACAGTCTTCTAGAGTTGTAGAACAAAACCTAGATATTTTGCATCTCACAAAGTAATACATACTGTATGATTATATACTTGTACCATGTTAATTATACTCAAATAGAATAGTTAGCTCTGACAGTATAAAAAAACAGCATGAAAACATGCTTTATACAGGAAAAGTCAATGTTAAATAATATTGACTGCAAACTGCTAATATTATAACCAAACAGGTCCTAATAAACATTCCCTAGAAAATAGACACTGTATTTTTTTTCTTTTACATATACAGCTTCAGAGATACATTCCTGAAGAAAAGAAGCTGCTAAGCAAGACTCAAAACTAGACTGCTTGTTCAAAAAGGAAAAGGACCTAAGCACACCTATCTGACATCACATGAAAAATGGAGACTGCTTAGACATGAAATCATTCCTGTCATTAGCTGATCAATAGCAAGCAAGACCTGGGACTTCCTACTTCTTGAAATGTATGGTACACATCTGTAACAAACAACACTCACTTTCTGACATCAGACAGGGTTACAAATGTACAAGGTTGCCACACTGACACAGTCCACTAAATACTCCCTCTCCAGGGAGAGGAATACTTAATTTCAAGATTAAGAAATGTGATTCAGGGCCTTGTAATCCTAAATAAACTATTATAATAGTAACATTCTTTCAGTTTGGAACATAGCAATATTCCTGGTAAATGAGTCTTCCCTCTCCCCACCACCAACCACAACATACTTTCCTTGATTGCTTTTTTCCAACTGAATTTATTACTCGAACACCAGACCCACATTTTAAAACAAACTTTAAGAAATACTACAATAGTGGACCTCAAATACTTGAAAGAAAAAAATATAACACAGTGCCATCCAGTTTGATGGAGATGCATTTCTTACGCTGCTTTGCAGTTTAAATGCCAGGCACTAATCTAAAAGCTGGATCCTTACATAAGTCTCTCAGTAGCTGCCAGAACCACTTCAACATTCCTCAGTTCAATGTGCAGAAGAGAATTTTCTGTAATGGGGATGAGTCCTAGGCCATTTTTCACAAATTAAAAGGCTTCAGGAAACTGGAAGAGGGCTGGAGAGACAGTCAGACTCCGCTCATACTTCTATAACAAATACTCTTCATCCTTGAAACTACCCTGTTGGAAAGAGCCTGATACTGTCACATTTTCCCACCATTTTTCCCCAACAACTCTGTATCCCTGACACTCTGTTCTAACGCTTTTTTTTTTTTTAATTTTCCTCTGCTTTGAGCTGGTTGTAGCTGCAGCATCACATTGCATCAAATTTTCTGCAGCAAATGTAACTACCAACAAGCCTCTGAGAAATAATAATATGAAAAAAAATCTATAGAAGTAGGACAAAACAAATCAAGTAAGAATTGAAGTTTCACAAAAGGCAAGCACTCAGACATAATATGCAAAATTTTTGCTTACAAACTATGGGAATAACTGTACATCATCGACCCACAGACTTCCTACATTGACAAAATGCTATGGGGAACAACACTACATTATAAGGATGCAAAACCACTTAAGGGAATCTCTTCAGTGAGTTCATCAGAAGGGTTGCTTCCCACGTTCTTAAAATATCCTGTATGGATCAACAGGATTAAGTCAAAGACCATACACAGAGGCCCCATATAACTGAAATGATTGGAAATGTTAGGATCAATAGGAATTTACTATTAAAGTACAAAAAAAATTGAATTACTACAACAAAATACAGCTCTTTTGCTTATTTGTCTAACAGACATCAGAAAATTTTACAACGCATCTTAAAATGCATCCTTAAAACCTAGTACCGTTAAATTCCTTTCACTTTCTAAGCTTATTAAAGATATTAAGTATTTAATTTAACTATTCATTGTCTCCTTCTGGGGCAGATAAGTACCATTTTCCTGAAGCAAGTATGAAAACTGTTGAGGGTTTATTTTCTTCCCCCAAGTCTACTGATTACAACTTTATATGTAGACCACTAAAGGCTCCTGTAATAATTATCTCCTTCAAAACGTATTTATTTCTTTCCCTTGTATTTTCCACATCTACATCTTTATTTTGTCACATGAATTATGGTATCAAACCTGGTTTCTGTGGGCTTAGACATAAGCAAGTATTCAGAACTCAAAGCCATTTTGACAGTAAAAATTTCATAAAGCAGCCCTGCACATACAAAAATTGCAAAGCAATGGCCCTCTTTTCTTTGGGACATATGAAAAAATATGTGCCTTTTTGATGCATCTCGGCTATTTAACTTTTAAATCTTTTAAAGACTGACTTCTAATTTTAAATAAAAAAAAAAATATTTTTACAGAACTTCTCAAGCTTTGAAAAGATTGTCTAATGTAAAACTTTTGTATAGCGAGAATTAGAATAAATAATTTTTGTTTTTGTTCTGTTATTCTACCTCTATAAAAAACATCTTTTACTGTCCATTATGAAAGGAAACAGAGCTCAACTTGCATATCCAGACTTTAGTGAACCTTATATTCTGTGATTCTCGTTGCTTTTAAATAACCTAGCAAATCTCTTCCCAGAGAACTGTAATTAAGCACACTTACATAGATCTAATGTGAAAAATTGAGAAAATAATTCATATACCCTGAGATGTGTAATCCATTGAGAAATTCCCACTGTGCCACTTTTGAATTTATTACTTTTTGAACAATTTTTTTTCTTAATTTTTATGTACGTAATTAGATTTGCAGTTCTGGCATTTATCTTGTAAACTAAATCAGCATTTATACACAGCAACTTAGGTAATAAAGCTGCAGTGATGTTGCATCATGAGCTTGTCTATGACACAAGCATTATGAGGTATATTTTTTTCCCTGCATTATGAGGTATATTTTTTTTCCCTCCAGCACAAACACTGAAATTTCAAGTCAAAATTCTTTTAAATATTCTCTTGTTCCGTCTGATCCAACATTTTCTATGGTTACTGGCAATACCTGACCTTGCAGGAAGCATGTACCATGCTCGCTCTGTTACATTGTATATATTAGACTGGGCATGACAAGTTATCCTCAGCATTTTTCTTTTCTTTTCAGCTAAGTTCTAGCTCCTTAAGTGTATCTGAAAATACTGAGAGAGTCCAGCTACAAATACGGCTTGATGTTTATTGGCAGGACAGAAAGTAACTGCTGGTACCAGACCCTTCTTATTAGCCAAGTTTCAATAACAGCAATGCCCTTGTTTAAGCCATGCTGTCAGTGGAACATTTAGGTGGAAAAACAAACAAGGCCTATTTCACAAGAAATTCGGACTAAATAAACAGTCATGAAAATGCTTAAATCATTTTGCAGAGTCAGAACACTGACTTCCAGATGACTTTGATTACTCAACAGTGGCACTGTTAACATGGAAAGAGACAGAGAAAAAAAGGAACAGAGACTGTTTGCTTCCCTTCAAAAAAACACTGTGAGCTTTTCTACTTCATAGCAAAGCTGCACATATTCTTGTGCTGAGGAGTACCCTACACTATTCTCCATCACAGGAAAATCCTTTGCAATAAGAACGCAATATTACATATGTACTACTTATTGAAGGACTTAACAAAACAGAATTTCTGAGCATTACCATCTTGTCTGATTGTAGCTTAATCCTTAGCATTCTTAAGCCATGCAAATCAAAAGGGAAAAAAAAGTTTATTTGCCTAGCTTCCTGTATTTAGGGTTTAGTTATCTTTCAAAACATCATTTTGGAGATCTTAATAAATTAGGAAAATATAGTCCTGAAATGTTTCAGTATAAAAAAACGTGACACAAGAGCACTCATTCTCCAGGTAAGAGTAGGCCCATCCCCAAAACTAATAGCTTCCAGAACATAAACAAATGCATAGTTGATTATTGAGAGGACATTTCAAATAAATATACATAATAATTGAAAGGTTTTCATCTTATTTTGCATCCCTTGAAAAATCATCTACACTGTAAAGATGTGATCCATCATCTGGAAAGCACTTTGCATCCTCTTCATTGGAAGCTTTAATTTTAGAAGATTCAGTCTATGACTGGGAAGTTCAGGTTCTATATTTCATGAATATTAGGGCAGTATTTAAAAGAAAAAACTATTCACTTCAAAAGCAAGGCTAACTAGTTAACATTAAGACTTGACGTCGAAGCTATCATTAAACATCATCTGCCCAAATACAACTCCAATTATTGCAGCATATTTGCTTACTTAGTGGCATTGGAAAACATGAGGAAAATAACAGGAGACTGGAATACAAGCCAGTGAAAAAAGCAGTTTCATATATCTGACTTAAATGTTAATCGTATATTGAGACTGTAATACTCCTTAATGAGTGGCTTTATGTGACAAGTAGCCTTTAAACACTTTTAAAGCACCTGTGTAATATGTTTGAGTTATGTGAGCCAAAGAGTCTTTCAGTGTTTAAAACAATCACTAATAATGTATCAAACTCACAAGAAGATGAAAAAGGATAAGGTCAAAGACCTTATCCCCAATTTATTAGCACTGAATACTCAGCAGAAGTGCATATGCACTTACACATGCAGGACTTTAGGTTACAGTAATTACTATGAACTGCAGGAGACTTCAGAGTCACCTCTGTGGCTTTTCTTCCTTTCACCAATGAATTCATTAATAAAGTACTTTGTTTTTATCAAAGCACCTTTCATATGCAAGACAGAGCAATATATAATAATATTGATACATTCTCACTATTAAAACAAAGTAAAAATAAATAGTAAAGAAAATAATTGAACTGGAACTAAAGATGATTTAACTTAAATCTTCTGTAGCTGTTAAAGTTTCATAGTATTAAGAAGTGTAAAATTAGTTTTTAGAATCTGTCTTGCAATGCAACAACCACTTTGTCATTACAAACTGGTCACTGGTCATTTTGGATCATTTGTAGGAGTGGATACTGCATTTGATTCACAATCACAAATTTACAGGAATGACTTTACACAATCCTGTAATCTTCCTGCTAGATGTACTAGTTAATAAACAGCAATTAAAATCCCAGAAACCTGTAGTTCTTTGTTTCTTCCCATAATGAAGATGAAAAATGAAAACAGAAATAATTAGAACAAAAAAGTGCTTCATCTTACTTTTCCTGTTTGTGTTACAGAAGGCATTTAAGCACCTATTTTAGAATAAAAAAAAAAAAAAAGAAAAATATAGTTCTGTCAAACCTGCTTTCAAGTTTTGTTCATTAAAACCATTTTTTAAAAAAATCTGATAGCAGATATCCTTGCTTCATAACAAGAGAAGCCTCTGAAAAGATTAGTGGCATCTTTTCATCAGTGAGAGGCATTTATAACCAGAATTATAAATAATACAGGACTGACTGCCTTTCATGACAGAAGGTCTGGGTATTAGCTTGTTTGCCAATCTCTTCATTTACAGTGTCCAAATTAGATTTTTTTTCTTAGATTATACACCAAACATCACATTGCCAGCCTTTAGAATTCTTAACTCTATGCATTTTGGAGAAGTTGGCAGTAATAACCAAAATCTATAGATACTGAGTAACTCATGTCAATGAAACATTCCCTATCTATGGTGCTGAGTGACTGGAAACAAGAGACGTGAAATCCAGCAAGGGGAAGGAAATATATGCCCTAAAACAGCAGACTCCTTTACAGATCCAGATTCCACTCGATGTGTCATGAGAGCCTTTGAAATACTGGCCAATTAGCAATTTCTAAAAGTACCGTCTGTTGAAGAACAGAAGACAGAACAATTTTAAACTCGTGGGTTTATAGTCTTTGATTTAATTGGAGGTGCTAGACATCAGGAGCAGTGTAGAAGGGAAAGGAGGCCTGACTTTTTCTTATCTTGACAACGTGTGAGGAATTCAAGAAAGGCAGATATTGTCAAGCACAATCTACTGGGTGCAGGTAAGGCGAAGAAGTGACAAAGACCTGAATTTTATTCACCTGACCATCTATATTCACAGTCAAAAAAACCCTTAAACAAACAAAACCAAACCAAAATTCCAGAGGGATTCAAGAGAGGAAAATTGTAAGCATAAATGTTCTTCTGATATGTTATTTCTTTTAACTCAGTTAAATCAATTCTTGTGTGTAAAATGTTAACATGAAAAATTGGGGATTACAGCTTAATTTGTAACTTAACTTCAAAGAATATTATATACAGAATAGAAGACAAGAGTGCTGAACAATCAACACTCTTTTTCAGGAGGAAAATTGGAATTTGAATCTTTCCTCCAAAATATTAGAAGCCAAAAAATTGTTCCAGGGTTGAATTCCTGATTACATTAATTGTCAGTTGCATGAAGGAAGGAGCAAGTGGCCAGAACAGATTTTTGCTTTTGTTATACATGAATTAAGTATGGTTTTATCTCCTTCATTAAGCTGTGCTTAGTTCACTTTGGATTTTGTACATTAATAAACACCTTTCATCTTAATTTTTTTTGTGTTAAGTAAAATTCCATTGAATTATATCATGACAATATTTGCCATCACAGTAGCAAATTGTAAATCCTGGATACTAGGGTGCTATGCGTTACACTAGCAATTATTTTTTTTTAATATTCAGAAAATATCAAACTGTTACTTCCCCTTAGTATTGTTAAGATGGCAGTTATAGAGTCTGTGAATATACATCTTTGAGAGCCAGGAAAACATCTTAATATGTGGCAGATTAAAGAGGTACCAAGATAGCTGTTAAAAATTGCTTTTACTGATTTTAGAGAAATGGAAATTACTCTCCCTAACAACTTTATCAACTCTGCCAAAAAAGCCGTTATTGGTGAGAAAGCAGCAAGGTACAAATAAAGTCGCAGAATTGTTGTATTTAGTGCTCTTAGCAATGGCCATAATTAGCCAATAAGGATGTAGCTATTTTTTGTCTCATATACTGAAGTTGCAGGAAAGGTTTAATAATAGCCTTTAGGGAATAGTTTTTCATCTCTCTCTAAGGAACATAAGGCTCTGGAATAATATCTAGCCATTGTGTATATTATAATGGTTCAATCTTATATACTTGCAAGCTGAAAAGGAATTTACTGGAACAGAACTGGAAGTAATCCATATGGATAGACTGAAATAAACAAAATGGTGCTTATTTATGTAAAGTGAGAATTTCATCTATGATTTAATACAGGTCAGGATATCAGTACACAAAAAAATAATGATTATATCTTTCTAGTTTCTGCATGGCAGTACTTCTATTCACCTTAGAAACTGAAATGATTTTGCTCAGAATATTCTGTCAAGATGCAGAAAAACAATTTTACCCTAAAAATATTCAACAAAAGTTAAGAACTATAGAATTGGGTACCCATGCACCATGTGATTTTATATATATATATATATAACCAAACATATATATGTTAGTTTGGTTCGAGGTCTGGTAGAAAGATAGAAATGAAGTGTTCAGGATAAGTCAGTTCCCTGCAAATTATAAAGGAGAGCTAAGAAATAATTCTGTAAAGAAAAAGATTGCTTTTAAGTGACAGTTGAAGCACAACAGGCATCCAAAGAACACAGAGGTTTACAAAGTAACACTCTCTAGGCACAGTAGGGAACTAGGAGCAGGGAGAAAAGCAAGGGAAGACAGACAATTTACTGAAAGGTTAACTGAAAGCAAGTCTGTTCCTCTAGAAATTACAGACTTGCAAGACCTGTAGGAAAATAAATGTAGAGTATTTTTAAACATGTTTTTCTTCTTTAAAGGAATATAAATACTGCTATTTCAAAAGGTTTGTCTGGTTGTTGCATGTGCTCGTGCCCACAGCCAAGAAAATCATCACATGCACTGACAGAGCTGCTGAACAAAAACAGTTTCTGCATCACAGTACTGTCTCCAGTCAGAATTACCACATCAGAAATAAAGGTTCATGTCTAAAAAAACTCTACAGAAGCATTCAGAGATATGCAGAAGGAGACAAAAGCACAGGTAAATTGTACCTGGGAAAACATTACATTGCAAGAAATAAAATCCAGTTACAACAAACCTAAAAATCTAGTACTTACAAACACTTTCAAAAACTCAAAAATGTAGATAGTTGATATGGAAATGACATTTTTTACTCCTTTCCATATAAAAGTATTTATGAATAAACATTGACCCTTTTTATTTCATACAGCACAATTTTTGGCTCCTTACTCTTTAATGTCTTTCAAAATATCCACCTAAAGCTAAAAAAAACCAAAACCCCAAAGCACTGAAGAGAATAGCTTAGCTCCAAGCTTTTAAATTCTCCTCCAAATCTGGCAATCATCTCAACTGAGAACTCAGTAATACTTCCTCATTGCCTGGTTGGCTAAACAAAGAGGCAGTGAGATGTTTTGGTCTGAACACAGCAATGAAAGTCAGAAGAGGGCATAAATTTAGAATTTCAAGTGAACTTCTCTCAGTTTCTTGAAGACAGCCCATGGAGAATGCTTTAAACCTGGAACAACCACTTTTACCAAGTCTTATGGTTTTTTGCTGGTGTGAAGAATGCATTAGTCATGGATGATCACAATAAGTAGTTTTTCTATGCAAAATTTGGAACCCTGACTGAAACATGATAGACTTTCTACAAAATTACTAAAATCCTGCAGCTCTTCAAATCAACACGGGATTGACAACCTTGACAACTACTAACACCTGAACAGCTTGTGCGACAAACTGGAAAAGGCACTCCTATGCATAATCTTCCGAGTTAACAATATATATCTTTTATCACAGCAAACATTCAAAGAAACCACCTTTTCCCTTCTACAGTGCTGCACAGAAACACTTCAAAAAGTAAATAATTAGCCCTGTGAAACATCAGCATTGCTACCATTTGTCCTTCTATGACTGGTTTGCTTCTCTATGTCAAAAAAAAACCGATGCCCTCAATTCTACAGTCATATTATTTAATGGAGTTTATCCATGTGCAGTGCTCAGAGATTAAAAAATCTTTGTCTTTATAGTGCCAGATGATTTTTAAGACCTTAAGGTTAATTAATTTTATTCATCCTGATGATCATATTTTGAGAACTATGTTATACCTAAACAGCTAGAGATACTACTTAAGCAGTTACTACAAACAAGGTAAACTTGGTTTAGCTCTTCTATTAAGTAAATACTGGAAAATTATTATTAAGACAAAACCTTTAATATGTCATGGTTTACCACTATATAGTTGAGAGAATCTCATATTTCATGAGAGACTTATTGGAACTCCCTAAAAAATAATGGTAAAGGTAAAGACCAAATAGGAGGTAAAGGTAAAGACCAAAGAAAAAGGCACTTCAAAACAGAATTTCACAAAATGATCAGAACATTACTAATTTTCACTCTTCTACTCTGAAAACTTGTGAGATATATATCAAGGCAGTTCTTAGGAACCCATGAGAAAAGAGTCACTAGAGAACTGTGGGGAATGGGAACAATAATGCCTGCACTAAAAATTCCTTGCCTTTCAAAAGGAAGATCAAAGAAAAATATTAATCAAAATGAAAAGGGTTTTTTCTTTTTTTCTGTTCTTTAATATGTAGCATGATCCAAGGTTTCAGTTAGTTACATGTTTTTATTTAAGGTTAAGGCTGCTCATGAATACAGTTATTCTGAACTAATGTAACTTTTTTTTCCCATTTTTTTCCTCCTCTGATACTAGAGATTGTATGCTGCTTTCTAAATAGAATGAGAAATAGTACAAATAAAACCTTGTCTTATTTTGCATTTGTAAATGAATGACTGTATATGAATTATCATGGAAAAAAAATATTCAAGAAACCTGATTCTTTGCTCAATACCTCATCATGACTACACGTAAGTCAAAGTACAAGGAATTAAAAAAAAAAAATTGCCCCTTCTACTGGCTATTTTTACAAAATCCCTTTGTTGATGATCCAACAAATTATGTATTTCACAAATTATCTACCTTTAAAAGGTATCATACTAATTCACAGTGGGTTTAGTACACTGCTGTTAAAAAGTGGTCAGTACACACTGGAGGTGCTTTGCAATTATTTTATACTGAGAAAATTGTAATGATGATGATAAAATTGTTGATTGAAAATCAACAATTCCTTGTTATAAATCTGTTTTCACTACGTCAACCTTACAAAAACTTAATGATTAGTCCTGGAATCTTCCATGTCACTGTATTAATCAAGATTTATTTTCATTTCTAATCATCAGAGTAACTTCACAAAATGGCTCGACAGCTTCTGAATAGCTAGAAAAAAAAAATTGCTTCGTTGAAAAACAATTCTCAGCATCTTTGTTTTGGAAAAAAAGCAAAAGGAAAAAAAATCCCATTGAGAAACTTTGTTTTCACAACAGATAACTGAAATTTGACAGATGGGGGTGTAGTTTGCACAGAAGTTCGGGTTTTGTCATTCTTATGGCAGTCTTTTCAACAAACTTTGCATGTATTCCCTAGAGATGTGGATTTTAGCTGCTAAATTCCTTGGAGGTTCCCTTCACATTTTCTTCTTTAAATTCCTTGTGATCACAGCTTTAGTGAATATTCAAAAAGCCCTTTTTCAAGACAAGCATTTTACAAATCTAGTCTCTAGCATACATTGTGCCATTTTACAGTTACTAAAACAAAGAATAATTGGATTTACTGGTACAGAAGATCACACTTGGATCATTATAGTGTCAGCTGTGCTCATCCCTGAGAACGTCTGAAGTGTAAATTCCAACTAGCGCTAGGACTCATCTGGATTAGGGCTTTTCACAGAAGATGCTGCACATACCAGACATGTACATGTGTGGTCTTCAAGTCTTTCATTCTTAGGCCATCGCTTCACAAGGAACTCAGCGACAGCGACATACATATGTCTAAAGATTCATTGCACAACCACACATAAAAATGTTCTCCATACACACACATTTATTTGGGAAAGAAAATATGAACAGGAAAAGAGAAAGAGAGAACAGACAAAAACCCTTTCTGATTTGTAAGTAGCTAAAAACCTGGTTTGATTTATATAAATAAACTTACAGTGAAGATAATATTTCCATTGAAAACCTTTATCTACTTTTATTTCAGATACTGGCAACACAAAAATTAGTAAGGGTTTTTTTTCTTATTTTAAACATTTCTTTATAAAATAGTACCACTTAAAACTCGTCTAATGAAATATGTTCCTTTCTTTCTACTTTTGCACATGCACATAACACTGCTGGACTACATCTGAAGTGCTATCAGTATAACTTTATAATAATTGCAATTTTTCCAGATACTAACACGACTGAAGGCATAATAGGCTCACACAGAGGTATGAATGAAAAGTTAAAAAAGGTCAGTTACTGAGGTTGTTCTGCCAAAAACGACTACAGTTTCATGTATATATTTGCAATGCTATGATGTAAAAAAAACCCAAAATACTGGTCATCATCTTAGCAAGTCCTTTGTTATCATTATCCAGACATTTTGTGGCAACACACAGGAACAGGTGGGGAAAGGTATGACATGTATTACCAGATCCCTATCCTGCTGGTAGCAGCCGTAATTCAAAAATTTTTTATTTTGTGCTTATCTTTTATACAAGTCTGGGGTCACATTGTCAACTATTTTTCCTTTGGAAGAAATAATATACGAATTGAAACTATGTATGTATCTGTATGAAATTCTTCAGTTCCAATCCCTGAATATTTGCCTACCAACCACCAAAATAACAGTGGCTTCATATATTAATCTCATGTGGTTTTATTCTACATATTCGGCATCCTTGGGGGAGCAAAAAATACTACTTAAATTCCTAGGAGCTTTAATGGGAGAAGCTCTTAAAGCATTTCAAACAAATTCGTATCTGTAGCTGATACTGAATCATATTAGTGAAATTAATAAGCTTAAACTAGGACATTTTATATTAAACTGAATGTGCATTTGCATAATTCATGTTCAGATACCCAGTTGCAATTTGCACTTTGAAAAAATAAACAGTAAATTAATCATATAATTTTAGAATCAACCGAAATATAAAACTGCAATTTACAGAATAAAATTAATATTTTAGCAGTACAAAAATATATGAATTGGCAACTTCAATAAAGTTTACTTTTACTAAACAAACTTTTATGAACTAAGATGTACATCAGTTACAAAAGCCCAGCAAAAGTGTACATTGAAATGGGCAAAAACATCTGTGAAGCACAATTTTCACAAGGGATGTAGTATAGTTCAAAAGGTAATGAATGCAACATCAATTTTGAAGCTACATCAAAACCACCTATCTTGCTTCAAAACTCTTCCTCCCCTTGACTTCTCAACATACTAGATTATCAAATTATAAGACAGAATTAAGATAGCTGTGTATTTGGGCCTGGAAAATGGGCCTTCCTTTTCTGACCTTTGTTTAGATCATAGCTACAGAAGGATACTTGCAGGAGACAATACAAGAAACTTTCTTTTGAACACAGATGCATCAGTCAACAGCTGAGACACTAGGAAAATAAATCAGCTCAAAATCCCTCTCCTTTGCATTCCATTCTAAAATCTTCTTTCTCAAAATAAATAACATCATGGAAAAACTGTGGGTTTTTTTTTTTCGTTTGTTTGTTTGGTATTTTTTTGGTGGAGTATAAGGTTACAGGGTTAGAGTAGAGAATATGTAGAAGCCTTTCTGTCCAAAGATATTTTAGTGGTTCATCTTCCTGTGGACCTTCAAGAAGCTGCTTTCCACAAGAATGTGGTCTAACTTGCCTTTACCTTGGCATAAAACATGAGTTTATATTTACCTTTAAAATATAAGGTACTGTTCTGAGACAGACTTTCTACAACACATTATTCCCCTACCCCAGCGTGCAGGGCAATATATAATCAATACTATGGAAAAAAACCCCAAAACAACCCAAAACTCCACCCCACTTTATGGTGAAATTGGCACACTTCTTGTTTACAAATCATTGAGAAAACAATTTAAAAATTGTTATGCTCAAGCTTTAAACTCCTTAACATTCCATATGCTGGGAAGGAAACAAAAAGTCCATCTCAATACTGAGTCACCTTGCTGTCTTATTAATATACCTCAGACTGCAAGTTTCTAAAACTGCCTCTTCAGTGAGTATTGAAATGCCATTAACCACAAGTACCCTAAAATCTAAATCTAATTTTCTACCAGGTTCAATTTATAGAATAAAAGTTGCCATGTTACTTTATGTTAGTGCTTTAAAATGACGTCACTCATAAAGCTCTAGGGCCAATTCATTGTGAAGAGTTTCATCTATTCTACACTTTCTAGATGGCATCTGACATTACCAGTGTCAAAGCTGTAAAACCAGAGCTAAAGGAAACATTTTCAAAATTTATGTTTGCCATGCCTTCCAGAGAGCATGTCAGAGTGCAGGCTGAACTACAGTGCATTCTGTAACACGGGCTCTGAATCCACTCTGTCACCCGCAAAGTATCTGCTCGCTCAGGAGCAGCATGCCTGGGTGGCACATAGAGAAGCCTCCCACTCTGCCGGCAGGGGAGACACGGGGCTGTGAGGACATAGCATGCTTGTTCTTTCTCCCTTGGGTTGCTACAAGGCTCCCTTGAATTGAATGAGCTCAAGAAAGAACCCTATGCCTCTACTCTGAAAGTACCCCAAAATACCACAATAAAAAATATTTGCTGAACACCATTAACCACTATAATTAAGTAACAGCTCGAAAAGACCGAACTCAAATGTGAAAACGCAACAGAGGATGCATACTGGTTTCAGGAAAAAAATATTTTCAGCCATTCTTTTTAGCAGTTAACGTACAACCAGCCATTATCTTTTTGTCACTTTCCTTCATTATAAGGACTGTAATAAAACACTTAAAAACCACATTTAAAAACATAATGAGCTAATCCCAGCTTGTCTTTATATTACCAGGCATGTTAATGCAATAGGAATTTGTGTGTCTGAGCCTGTCATCTCTTAACAGTCAAAACTTTCTCACTTAGATTAGAGAGTTAGTTGATTTCAGGAAAAATGGGAGGTTTGGAAATTATTGTATTTGTTTTGAAATATTTTAAATTTTTTGTTGGAATAAAAAAAGGATTTAGATCCTCTTTCATTCAACATGTATTCTTTTAAGGATCAATACTGTCGCCTCTGGGCATCTGATACTTCATGCATGAAATCTGTAACTTCTTGTATAGTGAACACCTCTTTTTTATACTCAACTAATAACATCAATTAAGTACTGATTCTTGCAGTAATTTCTGAATTAATGAAATTAAGTGTGAGTCTTAAACTAGTCACAAAGACACAATATGATTGCCTTCTCATGAACCTGTAATGAATAAAATCAAACAGCACGAATTCCACAGGAAACAATGAATAGTAGCAATCTACTTCATCTTATATTACACTGACTGCTTCATATAATTTTATTTCATTTCTACATAAAATAGAGAATTCTATTGTCTGCTCTATTGCCATTTCTTTTGATATTTGGAATATATTTAATTATACAAAGTCACATCTGAAGAGATAAAGCTCTCTGGAGAGAACAAAATTGAACTTTTCTGTATCAGATCATTTCTCTCTCCAGAAATGAATTCTTTATTACCCCAAAATTACATGGTATTATCCTGAAATGACATGATATGTCTTATTTCTCATATTGCACATTCCTGGAATTAGGCTTGAATATAAAAGAAAACTAATGGTTATGAGAATTGGCTGCTCCAAAGGCTTCACTCTTTCATTACTCACTCTTGATAACTGGCAGTCCACAGTAGGAGAAGCAGGAAAAAGGATGCCAGTTTCATTTAGAGATGGGAGTTATGGCCTTTTCTTTATGATGTTGCATAAAAAATTATGGCAAATTATAACAGCTGTTACGGATGCGCTAAATGTGCCAAAGGTCTGTTTGTGCTAAAAGATTGGTTTTTTCCCCCCAAATTCTAAATGTAGAATTCTTCAGTCCTCCAAAGGCCTAAGAAGTGTTTGCAATGGAGTGACAGAAATAGAAAAAGAGTAGTTAATGTGAAGGCAAATGTCACTTAAAAAGAGATTAAAAAATTTCTGAAACTTCTTTGAATCCTCATATAAAGTACATTGGAGAAAAGAGACATGTCATAGCTATGTATTTTAATCATTAACACAAATGTTTAACTTTTTCAATTGTATCTAATACCCACAAAATGTGTAAATAAAACTAAACACCGATTCAATTTTTTATCTAGATTTTTTTTTAGCTACTTCCTATGTTTTTATAAGAAAGTAATTGTTTTACAAGTAAAAAGGGAGCTGCAGAGCTGTTGGGGTTTGATACCATGTAGGTGAGCTTCAGCTGAGCCCCTGGTTACCTTCTGCATCTTGAGGCATTTACAGTATTTTAGGAGACACCCTTAGGACAGCCTGCAGTATTCTTCATAAAGTATTGCTTTTGTTCTTAGTAGTTCAACATTTTTAGATCTGCTATGGGTTTAAAATTAACTGCACACTGTGAGCAACCTCTGCAGCAAAACACATATGCAGGTCCAGGGTGCTACAAACATACTGAATGTACGAAGGAAATAAGGGACTGCAACTAAAAGCTGAACAGTTTTTTCAGTCTGGGCACAAGATTACAATGCTCTCATTTCAAACTGCCCATGCTTTTCGAAGACATGCAAAATTGGCAAAATCAAAAGAAAGTTTTACGAAAGCTGTGGGTGCAAGCTCTAAAAGCCTGTGTTCTGCCAAATAGTTCACAATAGCAAGCAACATCACAGCACACATACACAGCACAACACTTATCAAAATTTTATGCATTCGTTAAACTTTAATTAGACTTTATTTAAACTCAGACTTTAATAAATAGTTGGAACTGCTGTTTCCATTAACATATTGCTAAACTCCCCCTAGATTTCCCAAGTCCTAAAATAAAACAATTGGACTACTCTTTGTTATGTCCTTGTTACAAAGTTTTCAAGGCATTATGCTGTGTACAAGTGTTTTTTCAGATGCTTCATAATTTATTACTTTCATATTTATATTTGCCTGTTTAGCAAAGCTAAGCAAAACAACAACAAAAAAGGAGATGTAGAGATAATTACAGACTGAGTTTTTTAAACAGCTTCAAAACTGTTTATCAAAGATAAAAAAAAATTAAAAATATTTGCAATCCTGAATTCTGAGAACAAGTCAGAACCATTTTCATGTCCAAGAGTAAACTATTATGCAAGGGAAAGGGAAAATGAAAATGGTTTTTAATTCACTTCTCATATTTTTTTTGTTTCCAGTTTTGTTTTTCTTTGGTATTGTTTATAAATTTAAAAAAAAAAATCTATTCTTACACTGTTGAAGTGTTTAATGGAAGCTATGATTCTTCACAGAAGAAATTATTGACTTTCAGAAAACCTTATTTTTCAAAGGGGAAACACTTAACTAAAAAAATTATTTAAGACTTTCTACGTTATTTTCACAGCAGAAATTATTCTCCTTCTCTTGGCTAACAAATGTCAAAAATTAAATTAGCAGCTTTGTTGCAGAATCTGAAATGTCAGTCAAGTCATGAGCTGAAAGACAAACAGAAAAGTCCTGAGGCAAGAACAGCCTTTCCGTTTTTATAATGATTAACACGTTCTGTACACAACTACACTATAAACTAAAAAGGAGCGATAAATAAAGTACAATTGGTCTCAACATTTAACCCTGTCATGGGGAAATTACGTGGGTTTTTTAAATGTTTCAAATTCTTCACAGCCTTCACAGTTAGAATCAGACATACATATTCAGATCACATATGGACAATAAATAGAAAAAATACTGATACAAAAATTTATATTTCGATAATTAGAAAGTAACTATAAAAATTCTTCCAATGTTTCCTTCTCATTTTTCTACTTCTCCTTTATGGGCTCTCAATAAACCATGAGCTCAGCTTCCTTTACGTCCAGACTAACTCCACTCCCTGGCTGATTATTTTAGTTTGCATTCTTTGAAAGTTAAGCCTACACCTCCATCTGTAATGCTTTTTTGAAGTATTAATCCTTTGCAGCACATCCTGAACCAAAAGGAAAAATTAACATGACAGTACTGCTAATCTCACACAACTGGGACATATCCCACACTTCATGGAACTGATCAGGGACCAGACTTCTGAAGACTAACTTATCTATGATTTCTGCTGTGGAAAGAAAGGGAGAAGGTGGCAATGAAAGACTGAAACAAGACACTACATATGAACTTTTTTTTATCTTTTGAAGAATAGGTTATTATTTTGATTACTGTTTAGTCTAAAATTCTATTTTTGATTATTTCATTGATATTTTTTTCCCAAAATCAAGAGGGTCAAAAGTGGACTTTGATTACCTTGGACCAAACCTTCAATAATTTGAGACACATCTTCAGATTTCTATTTGTGAGCAGCAGAATTCAGTCCCAAATCATTAAATTTAAGAGTTCTCATAATGAATTAATATGATGTTCATTTAACAGTAAATCTTCATCATGATACCGCAAGCACAGTGGGAAAACATAAAAATGTCTTTCTGTTAACATCAATCCCTTTCACTTTCCTAAAACAACAGCATCTTTTTTCCCATAAATATTCATGCCCCATTAAACACTTACTCATTGATCCATATTCTGTCTACTCAGTTCATACCTACAGAAGTTATTTTCCTTGGAAAAACAGTTGTAAACTAGCGAAAATTTCATTTACTTCAGAGAGGCTTTGTGAGCACTCTAAGCAGGGTTACATGCCCAGCCTAACGTAGCTGTGTGAAAGTTGCTAAACCTGGGTTTTATTGCATATCATTCATGTTTTATTTTATTGTAAGAGGAATTTTAATGTGGGTAATTTCTCAGCTTCACTTTTATCTTGAATCAGCTTGGAGCAGAAGTCCTTTGTGGGTTTAGTTAGCCCAGCGTCTTCTGAGAGATTGATAACTCGTAATTTCTAAAGCACATGAGAACAGATGAATTTGCCATTACAGCTTCCCATGCCTCTCTCTGCTTCTACAAGTCTGAACCTCAGTGTCCTGAGGTGAAGGGCTTGCCCACATATTTATGAAACCTCAATGAATTTGCCTTAATTTTTTACAGTCTCCCAAATCAATACAATCATTTAGCATCCACGACACTTGCAGCAAAGCAATTTCATATCATTGAGCATTCAGTACTCTTCTACAAAACTATCCCTATTCGGTGCTGCCACTTTTGAAATGAGAGCATCCCACACAGGATTCAACTTGCAGCTGAATCAAAGGTACATTAATGGCATAACAATGTCTCCATTTTGTTTGTTCAACTTCTTTCCTAATTTACTTTTATGGCCACTATTTCAGAGTTAACCTTTCAGTCAACATTATCTGCTCTCTGCTATATCTCTAAGCTGGTATCAGTGCATTAAACAACACTGAGGAGGAAAAAAATCTTAAAATCTATAAATTATGATGTTATAACTCAAGGCATTGAGGGAAACTTCATCCTTAGGTTAATACTATGTAGATATGAAGACTACATCAGAATTTTACACATGCACTAAAACTCTAGGCACACTGCACAGGATTAATTCTAGTCAGCAGAGCTTCATCTTTTAGTCAGCAAAACATCAGAAGGCATTTTTAAAATGCTATCTATTTTCTGTAGCTAGTTTCTTTGTAATATCTAAGAAATAACTATGGTCTCTCTTTAAAGAAGTAACCAAAATGAGAGATGACAAAGTGTATTCATCAGATCTTTGACTATTGTACAGTGCCAGTTTCTTAGATAACAATTCTAATTTCCTCCTCCTTCTCTCCATCCTCTTTGAGAAGAGTTACGGAACTTTTCAAAGTTTTGGAGAAATTTACTGAGATAATTTACTTCTACTTTCCCTTTAAGAAATCTTTCATTTCTGGAACTGTCAGAAAATCTTATCCACCAATGTAGTTGAAATTATTTGCCTCAATCACTGGTAATACAGCTTGAGGTGCTATGTCATTCACACCACCCAGACATCAGCAATTCACTTGTCCCTTCACCCTCCAGTGCCTAAGCTACTACATAGCTTGAGAAACTATCATAAGCCTCCAGCTGCCTTCCAGTTAGTTTTTCTGTTAATGAATTTTGCAATTCAGCTTCTATGAACTCCCCAGATTCTGAGGCTTAAGGCATTTTCTGCAAGAAGACCTGCATCCTCTTGATAAACTTTCCTCACTTAATGAGTAATATATCGGCACATACTCAGTCATCAGGCACAGTGTACACACTAGCTGTCCACACTAAGAGAAAAACCCCCACAAAATCTTTTCCTCTTGTCAATACCATATTCCATGGCTATTCTGAAGATGGAGCAATATTGTTGTTTTCATGTCTGCTGATAAAACAGTCTAGTTACTTCCATCAATATCCTTAAAATGGTAACACTGCATCTAGAGGTTGTACTTGCATAAGGCTAGAACAACAAGTAAATAAAAAAGGAAAGTTGAATCAGCTGGTAGGGTGAGATATGGCATGACCATTGTTACCACTACCAAGACAGAATGATAAAATTATGGCAACAACAACAAAGATCTTGAAGGAAGGATATAGAGTGGTACAACTGAAACCTGAAACTATTGACTTCCAGTAGAAATTCAGGGGGATGTGTCCCAAAAAAATCCTGTCAGAGGTATCTCAGTCTTTTAATAAATAAGAACATTTTGCACTGAATACCCATTTCGACAGGAAGGTGGAAAATACTCTGGATACTAAAAGACCATATCTCTACTATAATGCTCCTGAAATCTCATCACAATCAGCAGCACAAGTGTTGGAATTTGTTGAAAAGTATCAGATGGATATCGCACAGCAAATACCTAAGCTTTGCAACAGAGGGCAGGACCAGCACATGGAATCAAAAAGAACTACTGCCACACTGTGGCAGACCGCAAAAAAAAAAAAAAAGGAAATTTCCTTATCAAAGTAGCCTGCAGGTATGTCTGGTCAAAGAGAAGTTTTTCCTCCTGTGATGATTCTGCTTTAACACAGTACCAAATATAAGGAGAGAACTGTGCAATTGCATGAAACATCACAGTTCACCTCCTGGGAAATGGCTGAGCAGTCACAATGTCATGTTCATGTAATAAAGAATAAATCAGACAAAGGAGCTAGTTTGCTGGAAAGATGACAATTTTTGACTAAACATCTCTTGGCATAACAATAGGCAGAAAAGAAAAAAGAATGTAATAGATATTTTAATAAAATATTACATTTTGCAAACATTGCAAAGACTATGGAGTATAATCATACATATGCTATATATGGCACTGAAACTCTTGTTTCTTTAAGATGCTAAACCAGCTTTAAAAAGCTAAAGAAACCTTAAAGGTGCAAAACTGCAGCATATTTAATAATAGAATTAATTTGTCATTAAAAATTTGCTGAACAATTTTTTCAAGCAACCTGTCATTTGAACTAGAACATAGCAGTTGATGCTATGAAAAGCAAAGATATGATTCTTAATTCTACCTTATATCCACTACAAAAGATGAAAAAATAGGATTAAAGAATCATTTAGATTGGAAAAGAGCTCTAAGATTATTGAATCCAACCCAGTGATGTGAAGTCCACCAGTAAACCATACCCCTGAGTGCCACATCAAAATGGCTTTTGAATTCCTCCAGGGATGGTGACTCAACCACTTCCCTGGACAACCTGTTCCAGTGCTTGGCAACCCTTTCAGTGGAGAACTCCTTCTTAATACCTAATCTAAATTGTGATTTATATAGACATTGACATAAATATAAATTCTTTTACTCAAAAATTCCTCTTGCATGCATAACAGAAAAAAGGAATTAATAATGTAGTTCTTTACAAAAAAACCCCAAATAACATCCATTTAGGTTAGTATTTACAGATTGCCTTTGCATTTAAAATTTTAGCATTAGAGATTGCTCAAAAGTAGTCCTAAAAGAACCAACCAGTTTAGAGAGGGATTTGGGAAAGTGATATCTGTTTGAAATGTGTGCAGACATGTTGAAGAAATGTTGAGAAATACCAGAGGAAATAAGTTTTTAATGATTTGTGAAACTTTCAAAGGAAGTATCCAGACTAAAGCTGAAAGGAGATGAAAATCAGAGTCTTGACAGCTCTGCTTATCACTATAGGCTGCAGAGAAAGCAAGCTCTCCAGAGGCTGAGAACCAGAACATGAAACAAACATCTCTCTACTTACTGGAATACAACAAATTGTGTTTTCCTAAAAAAAAGGAAAGAAGAAAGAAAGAAAGAAAAAAAAGATTAATTTCTCCAGTATTGATACATACTTTCTCCAAATGGATCCATTAGTAAAGTTGTTTAATTTGCAAATCAAAGAAGTAGTTTTTGTCATTTTCAATGCTATAAAGTTCATAACTGAAACCAAATTACATTTCTTCAATTTTTCCTACTACTGTTAGAAAAGCTTTTGCTTTTGTAAATTAACTAATAATTTTATTAGTTAAGTATAGCTTTAGAGAAAAGAAACTTGATAAGGTATGATTTTCTGCAAAATGTAGGAAATGCATTTCAATTATGCAGAAAGTGAGAAACGACAAAGCAATCACATTTGACAAACTAGGATAAGAACTATGTTTAATTGATATTTTCTCAAGTTTATCTGTTACTAAAAAGAGCACACAAAATTGCAGAGGCAAAGCTTACATCTTTTATATTCAACTGCTGTGCAAAGTTAGTGTAAGCCAGTTCTCACAGACGGAAGGGCAGGGAGCCGAAACAGCTACTAAGATGACACAATAAACCAGGTATAATTTCATCTTCTATCCTCAGGAATTGCAATGGCACTGTGAAAGTGCTGGCATGAGTAGAAACAAAGGCATTCAAAATGATGTGCTATATCTTTTTATTGTGTACTTTTATTTTGGTGCATGCATTTCCATTCCCACACGTAGCTGAATCCAGTCCAACAGTCACTGCAAGAGACATTACTATATTATAGCAAAGAGTGGAAGGATTCATTCCAGCAGCTTAGGAGACCTATGCCTTTGTGCCTTAAGGGATCAAACATGCCTTATTACTGACTGTTTTTACACACTTCTCATTTTATGGACTTGCTATGCTGAGCCCACAAAACTTTCATCTTGCTATTAAGTTGCTCACGAGAAAAGTGGCATATTTGGCCGCAATCTCTGAGGCTGACCAACGGATAAGAAAAAGAAACCTCTTAGGTCAAATCCTCCCAGAGAGGGTATGCTAAGTCCCTGCATGCAGGTGGCAGAAACCAGCAGCTCCTGGCCTTATCTAAGCCAGTACTCTGCACAGACACTGAATAGTGATTGTCTTATGGGGACCATTTGCATTCTCTCTGTATTCTTTTATAGCATCTGTAGAAGCAGAAATGCTCCTAAGCTGTTGTATTGCTCTGTAGCAGCATCACTCGAGATTGTAGGCTCAGGAGTGACATCATGGAGACAGTTTACATCTGAATCACATACTTCTGTGCTCTCAGGGATTTCAATTCAGTTCACCTGCATGTTCTGGAAGCATATTAAAAGTTACCAAGATATGTTCTTTCCACATTAATCAAGTTTTGGATATTTTAAAGTCTTCAGTTTTCTCAGTTACAATAAAATCAACAAACAACCCAACAATGACACAACATCAGCACCCCCTAAATTCCCTCCTTGCCTTGTTTTTATTCCCTCACAGCAACAGCTATGATATCTTAACTGACTTTGCAAAGACTTTGTTGGTCCATTCAATTTTTCTGAGTCATCTTAGATATCCTGGCCAGTTCTTAATGGTTTCCATAGCTCAGATATCAACCAATATTGGACACTCACCACTAAGAGCTGAAAAACAGACAGGATTAAAAAAAAAATAAATCTGAGACCGACATATACTCCTTAGGCTATCTTTGTAATGGAAGCATGAATTTAAAAAAAAATAAATATTTTTGAAGTGACACCTGAAAGCTCTCTCTCTTCACCATTTTTCAGTACCCTCCTCCAACACATCATTTTTCCCCTGTTACTCTATTGCTATGCAGTCTAAATCCTTTTTCACTTCTATTGCTGTGACCAATCAAACTTTTTTCTTGCCTTTTAAACTCTCACAATAAACTTGGAAGCACGAAGTTTAGCATTATACATTATACTTCAAGGTCAATGACATTGAGACGGTTTTCACAAAGAAGCCCAATGCACCAACAGTGACCAGAACAAGAACCATTTGGTACCACTCAGACCAGATACAATGTTTGTAAGTGAAAACAGAGGCTGCAAATTAAAATGGGGAACTGAGGAGAGATGGTGAATGACTTTTTCAAACATCATCAGAATCACAGTATCAGCCCAGAGAACAATGGTGCACATGAACAACTCGAGTCTATTCAAATAAGTATACAGGTTTTGGAACAGTCAAAGCCAAGGGACTGTTTTAATCTCATTAAAGTGCAACTTAAACTCTATGATATTAGCCAGGTTCAGTTTAGCATAATACTTGGTCCTGGTAGCTACTTTTGTTTCTCTTTCCAAGGTGGGTAGTTTCTCATGGAAAAAAAGCAGGATAATTTACATACCTTCAACACAGTTTGATATGTAATCTGACATAACTATATCTGATTTTTATTATGGCTCTAGCATTCCACTGCATGCCAATAATTATTTTACTAATAAAACAGCACTTTCTATTCCTTTGGAGGGCAAGCTGACTTTGTTTTTCTGAAGCTCTAAATATCAAATCTATCAACATAATGAAACACACAGCTTCCAAATACATTCTGATCCTTTTCTGCTAGAACATGATTCTACTGCTATATTTTTCCCTTCAATTTTGATTTCATATTGGAGATTTTGGTGTCATGATCAAACCTGCAAATGCTCCAGTTTATTTTCTCACCTATGAGGAAAGACTGAGGCCCTGTTTAGCTGGCAGAAGACTGAAATGTGTCAGTATCTGAAGAGAGGATGCCAAGAGAATGGAGCCAGACTGTGCTTGGTAGTACCAAGCATTAGGACAAGAGGCAATGGGCAGAAACTGATGCACAGGAAGTTCCACCTTTATATGAAGAAGAACTTCTTTACTGTGAAGCTGAGTAAGCACCAGAACAGATTATCCAGAAAGGTTGTGGAGTCTCCCTCACTGGAGATATTTGAAAACCATTTATTCACAATCCTGTGCCATGTACTATAGCATGACCCTGCTTGTGCAGAGAGGCTGGACCAGAAGACCGCCAGTTGTCCCTTCCAACCGGACCCATTCTGTGATTCAGCTGCATATTCAGCTGAATAGTTACGCTGAAGTTGGTAGGAACATTTGTCTCATGAAGATTACTACCACAGTTAAAAATTCAGAGCACCGAGCTTTCAAATTTACCCAAAATATCTGGTAGGAAGTGCTAACTAAAACAGTCATAGTACCAAATGACGATACTGGCAGTTTTGTTGGTTGGTTGGTTGGTTTGGGGCTCTTTTTGTTGTTGCTTTTAATAAAAACTACACCTTCATTTGTTTTCTTCTGCATAAGTCTCAGCAGTGTTCTTCAGCTAATATATTCTTCAGGTCTAAAGTGCCCACTTAGTGAATTTTGACTGGTACTGAAACTGGTATTGAATTTTGACTGGTATTGAAACAAATCAGTTGAGAAGAATTTCTATTATAATTAAGAAAAAGACAAATTTCTTCTCAGATCCAAGCATCTCCATTTAGATATTTTTATTTCCCTTTCAAATGTATTCTGCTCTCAAGCAAATTTAAACAGAGGACAGAGATAAGAATTTTAAGGGATATATCATGAGTTGAAAGAGGGTTTTGAATAGTAGTAGATATGCCATTTTGCAACTGTTTCTAGTTGTAAAAAGCAAACTGAGTAAATCTAGAACCAGACACAATAACAGGTAAGATAAAATCTGATTATGATTTGAGTACAATAATGCTGAACCTGAATTATAAAATGAATGATGTATCTATTAATTTCCACTGCTTTTTCAAAAGGAAATTTAGTTCTTGAAGTAATTGCATAAGTCTTACAGTGTTTCACTAAAGCTTTCAAATAGATGTGTACTAAAATTAGAAAAAGCAAGATTCTAAAATGATAAAGGCTAAAAAATATTTCAGAATTCATCTAACTAATACACAATATTCAACTTTGCATGTAAAAGCAAAACTGCTTCATTTTAAATCCTGTGCTATTTCGTTTTCAGCTCAACTCCTAAAAGGCTTATTTCCTTCTGATATTGCTCCAGTTGCTCTCTGTGGGAAACTATAGAGTTTATATATTATTCATCCAACTAAAAACCCTGAGGCAGGACCCCTATGGAGACTCTTCAGTAATTGGTCTCCAGATGCTGGTGATATGCAGTGCTCTAAAAGTCCTTAAACATCCTGAGAACACAATTCCATCTGCTTTTCAAGCTGCGTATGTTTAAAGGAACAACACAGACTGCTCACCCACATTTTCAGGCAGCTCCTACAGTACCTAATTATTCATGAACTCATGTGCATCAAGCTACAGTTTATGTGGCTAACATAACAGCTTAAAATTTTTCAAATTAAATAATCACTGCATTATTTAATAAATATCCGATGCAGCTGAGCAACCTATCCACAAAAACAGTACACGGCAGCAAAATTATCGATTGCTTTAAAGTTTCCAGAACACACATAAACAGAGAGTGAAAAGCTTAGCAGTAATCATTCTGCATTAACATACCCTGACAAGATACAGGTATGTGCAGTGAAAGTTCATTTGGCATTTGCATTTATACCCTGAAACAGTAAAATTATAACAATGCTTAAATCTTAATGTCAGTATGACTCCAACATGGACATTTATGCAATTCACTCAAACAAGGCCTCGAAGCAGGCCTATAATTATTTTGTTCTCAACTTCAATGGTCAATCCCTGCATTTCCTTGTACCCTGCAAACTGGGAACAATAAACATTTTAATATTTCTGTTTCCAAGAACACTAAAACCCAAAGGATATTAGTTTTCAGGACATCTCAATTGTGAACATCATTTAAATGCTCAGTATGCAAGTTAATAATGATAATTAATTTAGATCTGCAAAGGATATTGACATCAGTTATCTAACAGCCCTTACTCCCTTCTGTCTTATTTTGACCTACCTTCAGGGTTCCCTACTTCAGCTCGTACAGTATCATTGTTCTTATTTCTAAGTCTCACCCAACACCTTCTGTTTCCCTGAAGTGCCATATTGTACAAGCCTGAAAGGCAGCAGTTCAAGGCTGACAAACTAAGTAAGTTCATTTAGCCTAGAGCTGCTCCTTGACATCAAGGTCAGCGAGATGCAACTGATACAATTTGTAGCCTAGTGCCACAGATTTGTACTGCAGGCAGATCTAGATGTGTGAAAGAACTACATGATATGAAATCAGATGCTACTCATGCTAGAAGCAGCTAGGACTAGGAATCATGGTTGACAGAAACATGCCTCCTCAAGAATGGTGAAAATAAAAACTAAACTGGGTATGTAACGCGACACGTTAACAAGATGAGTACACTAGGTAATAAAAAGAAGATACATAAAACACAACTTACATGGCATGAAACTAAATTTTGTCACAAAATGATGAAGCAGTGGAACATCAGAAGCCAGGTTCAGGCTTTCAGGATGACAAAGAGGGAGACAAAAGGACCAACTGCCACTTACTAATTGCAAGTGCCAACAGATTTCTCACCAAATTCAGGCAGTAGCTTAGAGAACATATAACATCGCTGCCACTGCCTACAGTAAAGCAACCTTGAAACAAACTCATGCAGCAATGGTTGTGTGGTGCTTGCTTATGCAAATTCTTACACCTGTAATGAGGCTGTTCTCCAGATTTCAGTAGCCAAGGACAAATGTACAAGAATAAATCAGTAGAGTGTTCTAGATTGAAGAATTTTTATAGTACACTTTAGTCAGACATAATTATTTGGAGGATGCTGCCTTGACTCTTATAGCTGGTCAAAACTTTAGATCCAGAATTTCTTTGCCTCTTACTGTCTCAATGATAGTGGTGAGAAATCTGTTGGCATGGCAGTCCTAAAGTAAGGTCTGGTAAAACAGTTTTGTACAGCAACTAAAATCTTCAACCATAAACTATAAAAGGTAAACTATAAAAGGTAAACTATACCTTTTTTCTTCTACTTTGTTTAAACAAGTAAGAATTTTTTATCTTTTTGACTTCCTCTTACAGTCTTCTGAAACTCCGCCTGAAAGTCTCCATTTCAGATCTGGTGAGAACAAATGCATTGTTTTTCTAACTAAGCTAGATAATAGCTCTAGCATATTTGTTTTATCAATTCACATTTGGAGGCAACATTCAGCAAAATATAATCCTGTATGCATTTATTACCTTAATCACCTTCAAAATGTTTCTATTCACAAGGGATGACAACAAGATGATGAGAACTCAGTACGTCCTACTATAAAGAGCATTCATCCTTTGACATCTTTGTTCTCGCATCTACACTATTTTCTTAGGAAGAGAAACCAAATTAATTTAAAAATGCTTAACCTCAATCCAAGAAAAATGAAAACAATATATTTTTCTGCATAGGTATAAAAAAAAGACGTGGCCTTTAGACATGCAAAGAATACACCTGTGTGTCTGTGCCCATGTGCATATTTACCATTTGTAAGAAATTTTCTCCTTTGCAAACTATTTATTAATTATGATTCAGGTTTTTTACAGAGAGTTGGGTAAAGAATCCTACACATGCATATGATGGAAAAGCTGACTGCATATAAATTGTAAATACTGTAATCAAATAATTGAGGTAAGTTACGTAGTGTTCAAAAAGACAACATTTGAAGCAATTACAAATTAATATTTGAAACACCTGCTATTTAAAGAACTTTAAAGGCATTCATTAAGTATCTGATTAAGTATATGCAGCAAAATAAGTGCACATTTTCAGCCTGCTGTTCGTCTTTTGTACTTAAAGGTATGCAACACAGCTGTATTATTCATTAAAATTTGGAATATTCTCTGATGCAGGGTGCAATCCATTATATATTTCCTACATCTTCATTACTGAATTTTATGGTCCAAAAGCTATCCACAAAGTTACCAAGTTTATATTTATGAGGTTCTATCAGCAGGTTACATAACTCTGAACCCTTCTGACACACAGTGCCTCATACTCAGTATTTTAAGTTTAAATTACAAAGCTACTATTTGAATATATCTCATAAATGGAGTGGCATTCTGTGATTGTAGTACTGCAGGTCTTAAAAATATTTACTATTTTCACTTATTATTACTCTATGCCACGAATCCACTGGGAAAATGACACTTCACTGTGAGATGACTTCCACATGGAGCAACTAGGGAAATGCATTTATAACACTTGAAAAGTAAAACAGCAGTTCAGGGAGTTATGGCTCACAGCTGCGAGTTTTGAAGAGATTATATTAATTTTCTTAGAGTAAATCACTGTAGTAGAATAATCAAATTTGTGACTATAAGAAATGCACAAGCAAAATAATCTCAGGAGAATTGGGAACATGAAATAATTACAGTAAAAGGAAACTTTATGGATTTCTGTTTAGTGTAGTTATGTCCCAAACCCCTTTGAACGAGGCCTAATTCTGAACAGATTTGTTGAGGGAAAGCTGAAACAAAGCAAACATCATCAAAGTACATGGAATAAATACATAGAATAGTGCATTTGTATACAGAGTTGGCTAAGTAACAGTAACCTGGGATGGATATTCATGTACCTTTAGAATACATCTGGAAGGCAAGACTAAAGCATCTCTTTTCATAATTAATATATATGGAAATCAACACTACAGGAAAATAATAACAATTGCATTAACTTGTTAAACGACAGAGGAATAATATTTTCCCAATGTCACTTTAAAGGATAAAAATTAACCATTAGTTGGGACATTATTTTGAATTCAGAATCAAGAACATATTTTATTGTTTATGGTTGGCTTGCCTGATATGAAAGACCCTGCTTACATCACTGTAATATCATTTCATTAGAGGTTAAAATAAGTTAGTTTTTATAATCTAAGGGTATTATTGATTATGAGAAGTTACTATAGCTATACAATGTGTACATTACTGATGTACAAAACAGATGTCTTTTTGTCTTTTAACTGGGAAACACGTTTATAAGAGATGACAGTGGAATTACAATCAAAGTTAATGGTCCTCCTGAACAGAATCAACAAAAAATAGTTGTAAGACTGCACTGGTGAAATGAAACCTATCATCTGTAGGAAATATTAAATATTAAGAAATTGTTTTGAAGGCAGCATGACTTCGTCATCAACATGCTGTGTTTGTCCCTCCTTGAGGCATTCATGTTTCATTTAAACCGAAAGAAGACTATATTTTTCTTCCTACAGCATTCAAAAACGTCTTCTGCACTATAATAAATACTAGAGCACGTACGTCACCACTAACAATTATACATGAATTGGGGGGTGGGGGTGGAGGGAAAGCAAAAAAAAAAACATTCTATAGGCCTATCAGGATATATTTCAAGTGCAGAAAACCATTTCATACCTATAACTAAAGACTTCACAATTTTTTTTGTCTATTCTATGTACAACACCTTGTACACCATGTATATTGAAGTTGCCTTTGCAAAGTTTCAGAGGAGATATAAATGAAGTGCTAGCTGTTCATACAAGAACTCTTAAAAGCAGTACAGAATCATTTAACAGCAAAAATATATTCACCTACATGTTCAACCTTTCTAAACACCAAATAGATCAGTAAACAATTTATCAGTTTGCTGGAACGTAATCCTATTATTTCAACTCCTCTGAACTCGGATTAAGTCTGGTGCTACCCAAGCAGACAGATCGCCTATACCATAAAAATTGTTCCTGTTAAGAAAATTTGAATTGCTTCTGTCACATAGTAAATGGACGAATTTGGGTAGAAACGTGTTACAAACTGACTTTAGAGTTTGGTGTTTCCAAGCCTTTCTGGAGAGTCCAAGAGGTGCCTGACTACAGTGCTGAAATGCCAGTCCTGATACCTCAGATGGGCGTGGCCATCAGCAAGGGACCAGATCCAGCTCATATTCATCCAGGTTTCACAAGGCAAAACTACTCCAACCCATGACCAGCAGAAAGCATTATAGTGCACTGCCACACTTCTTCCATTGCTCAGTAGCAGAGTACCAGAAGGAAAGAGCTGAGTATAGAGCAAACCCTCCACAGTAACACTTCCATAGCTGTGGGGGAACCACAGGCTAGATTGCATCTGGAACATAATTTTTCGCAGTAATCAATACATTTGGATTGTAGGACCAAATTGCCAAAAATTACATTTTTGTACATCCATAGTATCTTGAAAGAATGAGTTCCATGCTGCAATTATACTTCTTAGGATAAAGTGCAATTTTTTTTCCTTTTGTGCCCTCAGCCTTATAACTTTTAAAATCTCTCTCTATTCCTATATCAAGACAATGAGAAATACCATTAACATTTTTTTCACTGTCTTCTTTGGCACATAACTGTGTAAACAAGCACTAGTTAGGTAATTTTTAATTCTTTACTGTGAGGGTGTTGAGACACTGGAACAGATCGTCCAAGGAAGTTGTGGATGCCCCATCCCTGGCAGTGTTCAAGGCCAGGTTGGATGAGGCATTGAGCAACCTAGTGTAGTGGGAGGTGTCCCTGCCTATGGTGGGGAGCTTGGAACTAGATGACCTTTAAAGTCCCTTCCAACCCAAACCAGTCCTCAAGTAACTCCTAACAATAACAGTGTAGGTTTTGGCTTGTCAGCACCTACTGTTTCCTTCTGTAAACCATTTTCTGCTGCACTGCAGACTCAGATTGCTCCACTGTGTGGGGATTCATTCAAATATCATCAGAGGCAAAAAGCACAGCACTGGAGACAGCATCACGAGGAACATCATGGCACAGTGTTACAAAACAGTGTAGCTGAGAAAACCACAGGCATCAAGCAAGGATGAAAGTTGCTAGAAAGCAACTTTCTGAAAACATTACTGAAAAACTAACCTGATGTGGTGGAAAGACATATTAGGGACATAATGTAACTGCCTTAAGGAGCTCTTCATGGCTCAAGGAGACTTGAATCAAAAGAGAGTATTTGTAAGAGCAATAAATTATGTACTACTACTACTCAACCAGATTAATCATAAGGACAAAAGGCCCAGCCCAGCCCAGAGAAGTGGATGAAACTCACCCTACACTAAATAAGCATCTGAAACAACATCTACGACATTATAGTGAACTGAAAGAGGACAAGAATCCCAGAGGGCTGCAAGAGGGTTGACATGGTACCTGTTTTTATAAAATGCAAGAACAATTGAGAACCCGGGAATTTATACACTAGTCCAAATAGATTTGATCCCTAAAAAAATATTAGAGCAAATAAAAAAGCACCAAACCAAAAAAACAGAGAAAAAAACCATAGACCTATAAAAGAAGATGAGAAACCACCACAAGTTTTCCAATAGAAAAGTATTGCAAACAATTCAGTTTTGTTCTTAAACAGATTAACTGACAATTGGATGAGACACTGTAGAAAAAGTGAATTTTAGCAAGGTTATTTGACACAATGTTCTAGGATTTCTTGTAATGAGCATTGTCTGATATCCACAACCTTTTCAGAACAATAAAGTCTTATGATATAGAAGTAACTTCAGTTCTTGCTTTCCCTCTGTATAAGGGGAGACATATATAATAGATATATTTTAATGTAAAAAAAACCCAAGCACACAGCTGTAGCAACATAAAATTAAGAATAACAGGATTGGGATTCATTCACAGTCAAGGAAGACAGGGCACTTCACAGCTGTTCATAAGTAAAAGCACCATAAAATTTATAGGTATCAAAGAAAGATTTGAAGACAATTGTGAAGTACAATGTAGGATACCCCAGATCAGACTGATGTTTACCAAGATTCTGCAGCAGGGATGTGGCTAGAATAAAGCTTGGATACGAAAACTACGAAAATAACCATAAGCAAGGTTTGTGTTGAGGATGAAAAAAAGAAAGAAAAATACAAAATAAGGACAGAATCACAACAAAAACATTTTGGAAAAAAAGCTTAACTTCATATGTCAAAGGATTGCAAAGGCCCTCCTAAATATATGTACATAATCTGAGTGAGAGGCCATGTTTGACAACTCAGTTTTAGCAAATACATGATATCTGGTGCAAATGGTAGTTACATATCTGCAAGTGCTTGTAAGAAAACATGAAATAAGCAAACACCTTAAAGCTGACTCGCAACCATGGATTTAACAGAACTGTACCAATCATTTTACTAACTTTTTTTCCCCCACAAATATTAGCACTCAAGAGCAGATGCAAATGATTGCAAATTCTGCTAGGCATTGAATCATATTTGATCTCACTTTCGGTTTCATGTAAAAAGAAGTTACAGTGAAGGCTGAAATACTGAAAATCCAAGAAGAAAAAGGCTTAGATTATTATAGGAAAGGGATAAAGAATCAACAAAGATAAAAAATTCAGAAAAGCATGCAATAGCTTAGAAGCAAGGAGGGGAGAAAAAAATCTGTAAAGGAATCAGAACCTCCCCGTAAACAGACACAAATACTACAGCAAATCAACTAGAACACATATAAAAGGGCTTTCACGAGAAAAATGGTGAAGATAATGCAATGAGGTATAAAACATAGATTGGGGCTCTGGGGGTCTTGGTGACTAACCTTACAAGATTTATACGGAGAATTAACAAAGAATGGTTTAGACTTGGGTAGAAAAAAGGGCTAAAGCTGCTTACTTTCAGTTTTATGTACACTTCAGAAGGCGAAGCAGTATCAAGCTGCGGGCACTTAAAAGTGAAAACCAAAACCCATTAGAAATAGGGGAATATCACCTCCTGGAACATTATACTTGTGAAGATGGGAATCCCCTGGGAAAGGTGCTGTGGAGAACAGAGCACCTTCCTTCACAGTAGGCAGTGCTAGTCTGAACAGAACATCATCAGAAACAAACACAATATAGGGCAATATGGTAATAGACTCCCGGTGGGAGAGCCATGTGTCTGTTCTGTTTTAGGAGGACATGCACGCTCACTCCAGAGAGGAGGCAACACAGCAAAACAGCAGCACAGGCTGTCAGCTCCGACTCCAGTGGGGCACGGGAGGATCTTCAGCTCAACAGAACATACGGTACGTTCTCATTTTCTGTAACAGAAACTGAAAACAGGCCTACCCTTTGATGACCTGTGGGAAAATGCAAACTATATGCAATTTGACACACAGGTTTATTTGTGGTTTTCTACTTTTCTCCTCTCTATTGCTGAATTTTTGGATACTAGAGGTTGGCTTTCACAGAAAGGGAAATAGCAAAAAGCATCTGGACTGGGACAGTTCAACCCAGCAGTGCACATTAACAGCACAAATAAATATTCTACTTTTATAGAGAAACCAGTTCTTATTCTCATCTATAAGAAGCTACCCAGTGTTTTTCATTACTGCTTTAGTATTTTTTCTTTATTTTTGTAGCTAAAAATTTTCTTGTAGTTTCTTTGAAGAGCCTCCTTTCCTAGTAGGCATGGCTTTCTAGATTGTTTCCAACTTCCTTATCCCAAGAAACAGCAGGTGGTCTCCATTGTCATGGGATTCTCTTACTCAGAATAGCAGTAGTACAGTGTTTTACTTCTTTTTCCAGTTACTTCTGGAGCATAATGAGATAGATGAGAACATTGAAAACATGTCACTAAGGATTTTTGTGCAGTAAATTGTGCTATGAGCAGTGGTGACTTTCCAAAGGGAGGTTTGCTGCTGCTGCTTTGTGTTTGGCTGCTTGAGAACTTCCTGCAATAGAGAAGCCACTGAGGGAGGCAGCAAACAAGCACTGCACAAGCACAAAACTTGGCAGATTCTCTCATTCACGCACATTGGTAAACAGACTTGTCCCATTTGTTAATAGTTCTCCAATTCCAAGTGTGAGAGCCTGCTTTGTTTCCATTTACTCTCCCACAGGTGGCTTTCTTCAGACCCATCCCTATAACCTTACAAGCACTGAGACAAAGCTAATGAAGCAAACACAAGAATCTTTCTAAGGTGGTTTATTTTTTAAATCACAAAACTGAAGTTAATATTTATATTCAAAAGTTTTCACCTCTTCCACTGACCTCTTTTTTTTTTTTTATTTTTGAGGACGTCTCTATATTCACAACCATCCTAGTATCTTAATTAACAGTAGGTTTTTTTCTTGTGTGCATTAGAACTATTTTCATAAAAAGGATAAAAGAGAAATTTCATACGTCAGTTTTAAAATCCCTGGAAAAACAGTATTTTCCTGCTGAATCTTAGTGAGAAAAAATCAAGGTATTTCATTCACAGTTAACAGAGAATTGGCCCCAATAATTAAAAAATCATGAAAAAGATGGAGTAATTTTGGTCAGACACCCACAATAACAAGGTTGAATTCCATTCTCCGTTGCAGTATACTAAATACATGAATGATATACATGGTGTACAATGAACACCAATGATGAAATAATTCTAATAAAAAATGGGGACAAGATATCAGAAGCTCCTCCTCTTGGAATAGAGGAAAATAATAATTCAAGGCAGGCCTGAACAGCAAAATATTTCAAAACAGATCTTTATTCCTAACATTACTTTAAAATTTCTGTGAATTTACTGGATATTCAGAAAGTACCAGCTGGAGCATAACCATTTATATAAACTTCTAAAAATATATTTAATACCTATAAATGTTCTAGGACTGTGATACTGTATTGACTAACCATAAGAAAAATGAATGGAACAATGGTACAAAAATTCTCAGGAAAGGAAGAACAGCCATTTTATAGTTTATTTAAAGCTGATCTGTAAGTACTGCTGTAACTCCACTGCCTCACTAGAATTAAGTAATATGTCAGGTGAGGACCTGCTCCCAGATGTATAAAATATGGTGACACGTCAGATGAATTTCACCCAAAAACTAGGTGGTAAAGCTCTACCCACTACCTTCCTAGAAAAGCAAAAATAACTGAGGATTCAGTGGAAATAATTTAGCTCATATTTGAAAAGTACTTTAAATGAGTATAGACATACTCACTTATGCATGCAAACACACAGAAACACACAGACTTGTCAGAATAGAACACCGACAATCGCCTCACAGGATGCAATCATTGGGTGGTTTTTTTTACTGCTTTGCATATGGAGATGAGACTGCCTTTGGCAACATATCAGTTTATGCATTGTGTACAAACATTTTCATATAAAGATGTGAATTTGCAGAGAGATGCACTATCTACAGTTGGAAATAAATTCCACCTTCCACCAATGTGCTCTCCCTCATCTGAACTGTACCTACTTGTATCAAATTTTGCACATCAGGAGTAATATTAACAGAGGAGGAGAAAGTTCGGGAAATTACAGACATGTTGCTGCGCTCATTTTTAAGCTACTTTTCTGTCCTGAGTTCCTGTCATAGACTGCATGGATGTACAGGCATGGAGATTTCAATTCACAAAGACTTGGTCTTCTGTAAGCTAGTGAGACCAAAAAGCAGAAAAAAAATGTCCTCTGCATTATTTTTACATCTTCCTCTGTCCTTCCACACAGCTTCCTCCTAATTCCAGAGTACCAGAGTTGAAAAACAGAACAAATTAAAGCATGCTCACCCTGCACTATGTTTCTGTTTATTGCAAAGTCATAGAAAGAATACCCAGATTCTGCAGTTTAAATTGAGTGAAATGACAGTACATATGTGAAAGGAATTCCTCATCTTCTCTTTGCACATATGTAACAGATTAAATCAACACAATAGCTGAAATTTTCAAAAGACATGTAAAATGGCCCGTTTCCCTGTTGAAATGTCACTGTTTTAGTCCATTAGTCCACCATGTGGTTCATTCACTAGAACCTCAGGGATTCGAACTGCACTGCAGGCTGGGCAAAGGACCTCACCTCCTCATAGCAAACTGTGAATGTGCTAAAGCACCCAGCATAGAAACAAAACAACTGCAGGCTTTATCTAGTGTGACAGAGGTATAAGGTAACATCTGGCCTGTTGGTCTGATCAGACACCACCAGGATTCCTGAACTGCAAGTCCCTTTACAAGCATATGCACTATGCAGAATTTAATTAGCACTTGTATAGCTGTTCACTTAGGAATAAAGATAACAGTATTGTCAAGCAGAAGATAACCTAAATGAATTAAAATACCTAACCTTTAAGATGATGCTGACCCAACAGTTTTCACTGCCATCTAAATCAGGCTTATCAGGTGCAAAGAATATCAAAACTGAAAATCAAGAACCTGGCTGTGACCACGATGATGCAAAGAAGTTCTGAACAGACTCATGACAAAGGTGCCTGAAAAAGTGGCTGAGCAATCAGCACACTCCTAGGGATTCAAATCTCTAGGCTGGCACCAGCCAACCAGTTCCTCCCAGCCTGCACCCCGACACCTACATATCTGAAAGGTAACTAACTCAAAGCATCAAGAAAGTAAAGATTTTAATGGTGACCATTTTTCATATAATTGAAGTTCTAGTATTATTACCACCTGATTGTTTAAGAGCTATAGAAATCACATACAAGTTTATATAAATGCTTTAGCTATATTTTTCTCCTTTAACTCAAGATTTACTTGGGTTAAACCCAAAGATCTCACTTGAATGACTTTTAATTATATTGACTTTGTTATAGGAACAGCATTAATTATGAAAAATATGAGAAGAGCATTTGCACTGTTCTGCCTTTCTGTGGTACACAGATTGAATCATTAAACCAGAATAAAAAAAAAAAAAAAATTTGGAATCACAGGGATTAAAAAAAAACCCAAAAAGCCAAACTAACCAACCAACCAAAAAAAAAAAAAACAAAACAAACTGTACCAAAACCCAAACAATAGGAAGCAAATGAATTTGGAAAGAGAAGAAGAGAAGTAGATGGAAAAATATAAAACAAGAGCATTTACTGAGAAGAGGTATTTACTCCTTCAATTCATTCTTCAAAGTTTTGTGACTGTTGAATAGAAAATATTTACTGATTTATTTTTTCCACAGGGAACCACAAGCAGTAAAACTGACAAAATGCACCATAATGTTCAGTACCCCAAACATCAGCTTGCCCGATAAAAGAAGAAGAACAGCCTACCTATTCAGCCAGTTCCATTAGTCTAGAGATACTGATAGTGTCATTTCTTCTAGCTGCTTTCACATAAATGATGAAAGTCAGGGTCTTTCACAATTTTTCCCCCGCTACACAATTAAGTTTGAGCCAAAAATGTTTACCAGTAGCATCATTTGTTCTGCAAACTGTGTGAAAAATTGCAAAGCAGTTTTTGCTCAGGTCAGTCCATCAATTACTCTTTTATATATTTCTTATTGAACAGGAGTTTCAGTACTGAACTGCCTCTCACCTCTCAGCATACCAGATGAAAGATCTAATAAAGATTTTACAAGTCTTGGATATTAGTCCAATGAGATAATATTTCTAACAGCTTTGGAAGTACTGCCATGTTACCTGGTCCTGCCAGCATTTTCACACTAACCGAATTTTTGTTTTGGTCACTAAGATGTTTGTGTATTACACATGCAACTAATAACAAATGAGTGCTGACCATGCAAAACTGAGATATCTGTGCATTAAGCCAGTGAACTCTTTTCATCTTGTCAGGTGAGAATGGTTTCCAATTGTTTAGCACACACACAGAAGTTAAAAAATAGAATGTTTAATGGGAAGATAAAAAAAACCCCAACTTTCGAATTCTGAATGCTCACTCCTGGTTCTCAGTATCTCCTATTCTCCTGTGCAGCACAGTTTAATGATTTTCTTGCTTTAAGGAAGAAAATATGCTTTCCAAGGACAATAAAGAGGGCTAAGAAGGCTGCACTTAATTGGAAGACTAAATTTACTCAAAGTGTCTCTGGATATCTGCCAGATTCTTTTTAGTGACTCTTACTGCAATCTTCAAGAACTACAAAAATATAAAAAAATGCCAGGGAACCTCCCAAAAAATTAAATGCAACATACCTGCATTTAATATACAGAAATAAATCAGTACATTCAAAAGCTATTGAGACAGAAATGTCATTACAATTTAAGCATAATTTTTTTGGGGGGGGGGGGGCAAAAAAAGCTTCCAAATTACTTTTACAAAATCTACACTGTGTTAATGGAAAGTGTATCTTCACGAAAGCACAAAAAACAGAGAAGTAGATTTGAAAAATTCTGACAGCTTTGAATAGCAGAAATCCAGAGTCTGAAGACTGGCCAGCTAATCATTTAGTCATTCTAGCCTATTGTCATAAATTCCATTTTCCAGACTATTCAAAATGAGCCTTAAAAAAAGAAAGTGTATATAAAAATAAAAAGCAAAAACTCCTTACTTCAAACATCATTCTGCCTTATTAGTCTCTTACAGAGTAATAAAAAAAAAAAAACCAAAAAAACCCGAAAAGTATTGATGACTACAGTGAATGGACCTGTATCAAAAAGAAGAAAAAAAAAAAGGGGAGCTGAGGGACTTCCTGAAAAATAAGCCCTTTTTTTACCATTACCTGAAGTTTCATTCTTTTCCATTACAGTTCTACAAAATAAGAAGTGAGTGTTTATCTCATACACATCAAAACATTAAAATATAGTCAAATACAAGAAGGGGCCTGCTTCAAATACAGACACACAATTTTAAACGAAGCCTGGGATATTTACATAAACATATAAAGCTTTTGACACATAGGTTTTAAACAGTCTTTCAGTCACTATACTTAAGGAATAAACACATACACTAAACACTATAACTGATCAAATTTTGAGTCATATGTGGTACTGTGACAACATTTTGTCACAGTCCTTGCAGTCACTAAGACTCATGAATTTACCACTTCGTCATCACAGTGAAAAAAAACCAATAAAAGAAAAAATATATCAATAGACAAAAAAGTGTATATGGCCCCATAGGTAACAGATCTCATCTTCTTCCTCCCTCAAAAATTATGTTTGTACAGTGTCACAGTTTATAGAAATGCTGACATAATACCATGAATATCTAGGTTAACTGCATTTTAAACTATGTAGTGTTTATATTTTAGGATTAGAAGAAGTGCAAGTTAGATTTATTTTTTTTTGCTAACCATTATGCATTCAGTAGTCTGGACTTTTCAGAAAAAGGATTTTCAAAGACATCAGTTTCTCTAGAAGCAGAACTTGATGGACACTGGCAACTATTTTTCTTGCACTATAAGCTTCTTCTCAATGCAGGAATACATAACTTTTTGTCATCTCTGTCTCCATTACTGGTTTCAGTAAAATGATTTACACTAGGTTCTAGTGAACAGAAGTGAAAAGGACAAAAAGAAATAATAATGAACCAATTGCTTATATCTTTTGATCATTTCATTGACCCAGAAGTCCTTTAAGCACAGATGTAATTTCAGGCACATGAATGGTACTATGACTCCAAAGGAAATTGCTCCTGGAAGTGTAAAAGTAGAAGGCTTTGTCTAGAATAAAGACTAAAAATCTCAAGCACTAAGCCAATGGTAAGGATTTCACAGATTTTAAATAAAAATAAGTTCTCATTTTTTTCTCATATACTTTTTATGTCCTTTATAAATACTTTTTTTTAGCTGATAAAAGTCTAACTTCTAACTTTCACTTAGAAAAGTTGCATTGAACACTGACTAAAATGGCACAAACACTTATACCAATGAGGATTTAAGCATCTAAACAAGTGTAAGGAAAAAAGCCATTAATTTGTATATGGCCTAATATTGAATTCACTTCAGATTAGGAAAAAACCCCCAAACAAACACAAAAACCCAGCCAACAACCAAAATCCAAATTCCAAACCCTCAAGTATTCCTCCAGTTTGGAGTGGAACTCATGCTCATATTGGATTGCTGCAGTTTATCTGAAAATGAAAAACGAGACTGAACATATGTAAAAATGGAACAACCTCTCATTTACTCCCCTCTCCTGCCTGTTTGGGTGGAGGTTAAATAAACTTGTGATACACTAGCACCTTCACCTGAGGAATCATTCCAACAGCACATACATGAAGGTGGGCCAAGAAACTTTAATCTGTGGGAGTTAATAAGTCTTTTAAGCCTGTAACAAGGCTTAAAGATGGACAACTGCATACACCAAATAAAACGAAGAAAATTTTTCAAATTGAATGAAAATTGCATTGAAGCACCCCCTTGAGAATTCATCCATTAGCCTTTTAGAATACAATTCATGCTTCAACACAGTCACACAATGCAATCAATACAAGCCTTCACATGTTAGCGGACTTCAGTGATTCTTAGAATTCTGTCCGTTCAGATATCAATATCTAAGATACTTGGATATCTTAAAATTCTGGCCATTCAGCACTTCACATGTTGAGCATGCACTAATCCAGATCAAGTAATGTGTGCTTTTTAAATTTTAATAATGAAAAAATTATACAGTTACAATATGACCTCCAGGGCTCAAGAAATTGCCATGCATATAATTTTATTCTTGCAATTTATTAATTAGTCTAAAATATATTTTGTATACAACCACTGACTTTATAAAACCACCACTTACTTTTATTAGTTTTAGTAGAACATATTCTTTAATGATGTATCTTAACACAGTTAAACCAAAACAGTTCAGATTTCATCCTGAGGCACATCATGTTGCTAATCTCAAAGATGAAGGATGGCAGCAGTTAATTTTTATGTTTCATGTCTTGAAGCTCTTTTAATATTTGTCTTCTTGGGGAAAAACCCCAAAACCTCCCAAAAAATGTAAGGTGTTTTAACAATTACATGTAGTTTCCCATTTCTTTACAGAATTACTAAAACTTGAATCAAACTTTGCTCCTTTACTGTTGAGCCAACCCTATAATTGGTGAATTCTTCACACGTGCAGAACTGTGCTACATAAAATACTTTTCCCCCAAAGGTACACATACTATAATATTTTAAGTATTTAATGAAACACTCAATTTGGCCAGGACTTCCTCCTGATTCAAAGCTTTCAAAATCTTATCTTTGACCTAATTGTACTTCGCTATTTTACATATTTGCATGAAAGACACAAATGTATTTTATAATGACAGTAGTTTTAGAAAAAGAGATGATCCCTCAACTATGATCACTGCATATTGCTGTGTAAGACTGTTGCTTTCTAAAGCCTCTTACACTATTACTTGAATGTAGAAAATCTGAGATACAGTAGTCTTTGGCTTCCTAGCCACACCTCCACCACATTTAAAAAGGAAAGAACAAGATGAGAAGAGTACAGATCATTTACACCTAAAAGTAAAATAGTTATGTATGAAATAATTTCAAACAGAGCATCACAGTCTATAAGTAAGAATGTGTCAATAAGAGTACAAGAATATGAGGAAAAATCATTTAGCTGATAAAATGCTTTGAAGGAATGTATTTGCTGTAGTACTATCAGAGCTGGCACACAGTGTTTTCTTCTGAGAGACTGACCCTTCCCAGTGGTAGGCAGGATTTTGACTTAGATCATACATGAAAAAAACCCACACCTGACTGAACCAAGAAAAGGATGGGCAACCATCATTTCATAGAAGGAACAGGCACACTGGAAAAACATTCCATTCTTGTATAGGAGGGCTACAAATATTACTAGGAGACTGGAGAATCTCTCTTATGAGGAAAAGCGGACAAAGCTAGTCCTGTTTACCTGGAGTGGAGGAGATCTTATCAGTGCATATAAGTATCTTAAGAATGAGTATGAAGAGGATGGACCAGACTTTTTCAGTGGCACCCAGCAACAGGATAAGGGGCAATGGGCACAGAGTGAAACATAGAAAGTTCTATTTCAATATCAGGAAAACATCTTTTCTTTGAGGGTGACAGAGCACTGGAACAGGCTGCCCAGAGATCCTAGGCAACCTGTTCTAGTTGAACCTACTTTAGCAGGAGTTTGGACCAGATAATCTCCAGAGGTCTCTTCCAACCCCAGAAATTCAGTGATTCTGTGATTTTGTTACTGTGAATAAAGAAAATATTTCTTGATTCATTAAATACATAATCACAGTATTAAGCAATTGTACCTATTGATCTTTCATACTGATGCAAATAACACACTTGGCACAAAACAGACTACCAGATATGGACTGTCAGTTGCAGTTATCATTGACAACTGGAGAATTTTATGGTACTCAAATATAACCACAATAATTAATTTACTTACTTTCTCATTTAAAAATCTTTATCAAACAGATGTATTTGGAAATACTCAGACCTCTGAATACATACCTCTGGTACAAATAATTGCTACAAAGGGAAAAGATCTACTGAAATATATAGCTCAGCTTTTTCTTTAAGTGCCAGCAGGACTGTATAGAAATCTGCACCATGCACACACTGTGCTGCCTTGCTCATAGTCCCCCCAGATTAACAGGCATAGGGGGGAAGTATTTGTGGAAAGCTATTCACAGCTTCAGCACTGTGGCCAAGTGCTCAGCTGTTAAGGGCTGTGTTAAGCCAGCAGGGAACCTTCAATTTCACACGTGAAAGGATGAAAGGGTAATTTCTGTGCCAAACCGAGGCCTCAAATTAAGAGTCTGGTGCATCTCTGATTCTATTTGACATGAAACACTCTCTCAGAAGGGTTAGGCTGAATAAGTATATTAAACTGAGCTCTATTTACTAGATTATGTATGAGAAACGGGAAAGACAGACCCTGTAGGAAAATAAATTTTCTTCTTTACTCCCAACAGACGGGGAAAGAAAGAATTGCCAGAATTTAGCATTCGGGGAAATTTGATTCAAATGGACCAGTTAGTTGTTAACAGATATGCATGGATCCAAAAACAAGGACTCAGATGTCAGCATGTCGAAACAAAGGTGCATCAGATTTTTAGTTCAGAATCTGGGTTCCTGCCCCAATTAAAGAAAATCTGGTAAATGCAATGCTCAGCTAGCACATGAAGGTAACGCTACAAACCTCTACACTGTCTGACTAGTAACAAGTAATGAAATAGGGCACAGCACATTTGAGGAAGTTTTCACTAAATCACTCCTGTGAAGAACCTCCTAGCATGGAAGAAATAAAGAAGCACAATACATACTATATTAAATATTGGTGACACAAATGTCTGTTAAAAATAAAGAAGCCCCCACTGTTTGAGAAGATCACAAATATTCCCTAGTTAAGTAGCCTAGAAGTTCTGCTTGCTTTCAGACTTGTGTTTAGAAAAGCATTAATGTAAGTCATCTAAAATCAAATTTTCAAATAACAGCTCCAAAGTTTGCCTTTACGTAATAACTGTCATGCACATCACATGCACGAGAATAGATATTCCATATTTCCAGACATCCATAAAATCTCTACATCAGAACGATTCCTCTATATGCAGGAAAATAAGAGGTTCTTGAGAGAAACTCTTGATATTTTAACTGGGGCTATTTACACAACAAATATACAATCAGAGCACCAGAGAGAGACCTCTTATAATCTTTCTCCATTTGCCCATGGAGTGCAAAACTACAAGTATGTAGAATGAAACCTAACAGTATCAATTCATATAAATAATCAACTAATCCAAGCAGACACATGTAAAAACTTAATTGTGTGTATTGCAAAGTCTGGCATAGAAGGAAAATGAAACCCAAGGTGATTATTTTGTTTAATTTTAACTTTAAACTTGCTCCCTGTAGGAACTACCAAACTTCTAAGCTATCCAGGGCTGGAAGCTTTCTTTGTATGAAGTAGCAAAAGGCTGTCACGTAGATCTCCCACTCAAAGCATTTAGAGAGACAACTTAGCAGCTTCTGGTTGCAATTTGTTACCAACAGTGAAACAGCAGTAATAGTTGAGGCTTCCCAGCCACCAGACTTCTAAAAGTCATTATATGGTTGACTGACGTGGCAAAGGGTCAAGCAAATGCTCACCTTTACAGATTTGTTATAAGAAATGAACTATTATAACCCTTTCTCTATGGAATGCTCTTTTGTCCCCTGACCCCCCAGCTTGTCACAACCTAGTACTTCTGTCACTTTCTCTTCTGAGCTGTGTGTCATTCAAAAGACCCTACAATGCAGAAGAAATCCAAGCTTTTAACTCTACTTGTGCCCTGCTATTTTTGCTATTCTCTAGCCCAGACCTAGAGAAGACAATGCTAACAGAGCCAAAGTCTTTTTCTACTATAGCAGTGTGAGGCAACTAAGCCCCATTCTGAGTTGCAGTAATTAGCAGAGACAGCCTTGAGTGCGTCACCATCCTGAGAAGTGGGATAATGCCTTTGCTTTCCAGACACTCACTTGATTTGTGTTGACTCTGAAGGAAGCTGCTGAAGCACATTAGAAAGACAAGTGCTAGTGCCACAGCAAATGACTAAGAGATGAAGCTACTGCTTCCTTCTTCCCAGGAAATATTTGGATGTTATACAGTTACTTATTTCTTTCTAAAATTTATTTCTAAATTTGCAATAGAAAAAGCTCTTTAAAAAATTACTCAAGCTCAGCAAAAGCACTAGGTATGACAGCAACATAAGCAACAAGAGCCACTTTAAAGAAGACTGTATTAAAAAAAAAAAAAAAAGTCGCTGCGTGAGGCTACTGATGATATCACTTCTCAAAGTTAAAGTAAGTACATTTTTTTCCTGAAATCAAAAGCCTAAAAAACCAGGAAGTTTTAATGTTTGCCTTCTAATGCAGAAGGATCTTCTCCATTTGATTGTATTCCCCAGCACTGTAGCAATGAAACTAAATCCAGTGGGTGACAAGTCACTAGTAGTGTTCCCCAGGGCTTAGTATTATGTCTGGTCCTGTTTAACATCTTTGTCAAAGATTTAGACAAGGGCATCAAGTATGCCCCCAGGAAGTTCACAGGCAACACCAAGTTGGGTGGGAGTGTTGATCTGCTGGAGGGTAGGAAGGTTTTATAGAGAGGACTGGATCAATGGGCCAAGGCCAATTGTATGAGGTTCAATAAGGCCTCCTAAAAGGAGGGTGTAGTGAGTGGGGATCAGTCTCTTCTGCCACATCTCAAGTGAAAGGATAAGAGGAAATGACCTTAAGATGTGCCAGGTACTAGAAAAAAAAAAAATTCACTGAAAGAGTGGTTAGGCACTGGAAGAAGTTACTCAGGGAGATGGTGGAGTCACTGCCCCTGGAAGCGTTCAAGAGTTATCTGGATGTGACACCTACAGATATGATTTACGGGTGATTATGCTGATGCTGGGTTGACTGTTGGACTAGATGGTCTTGAGGGTCTCTTCCAGACTTGATGATTCTATTACTACTAATGAAAATTAGTTATTCAAGCTCCTCCTACTGAAGATCATCCAAGTTCATAGAGCTCTGTATGAATATCATCTGTTCTGTTATCGAATACTTGGGGGTATCTAAAGTATTGTCAGCTGCTGAAGTACAGCAACTATTTCACAATGTTGTATATACACAGTTAGGCATTTGTTAAAGAACCCATTCTGTGCAGATGTCTCGGTGAGGAGCTGCAGTGCCAGCTTCATGTTGAGCTTTGTGGGGGAGCAGGAGACAGCAGCCCAGACTTTGCCACACTTAGACTGTAAGGGAAAAAAACCCCAGGGTTTTCTAGGTTTGGGGTGCCTCCTCTGAGGCACCAGTTTAAGTTGTTATTTTGTTACTGCCCCAAGATTAAATAGTTTGAAGGATCTGAAGGTCTGAAACTCTGCTATGGGAAACCCAGGATGGAGCAGGTAAGGACAGCTATTGTGATTGAGTGTGGGGTGTGTATCTGCAGAACAAGTCGGTGTGACTGTGAGTGTGCGGTGTGTGTCAGCAGAGGAACCTCAGTCCCATCTTAGGTGGTATGAGAGTGACTGACAGAGGGGATCTTGGATGGGGGATCCAGGAAAAGGAGACAGGGAAGCTTCCTTAACACATTACAAAGGAAAGAAGTGGTAAGTGTAAAAATAATGTTTCTTTTTTCAGGGGCCATTAATGACAAAATAATAAAGATTAGGAACTTTTTAAAGAACATTTACAGATACAGCAAAACACTAGGAGACTGTTTTTAAAAGGCAATAAACAGCCTGCTGCTATTACTTATTCTACAGTTAAAAAATCAGAATATTTATGTCAATAGAAGGCAAATTTTTGAGACCTGAAATGTGCAGCAAAATACCTTCTTCAAGATAGAAAGAAGGCATATGAACTAGAATTCAGAATCAATTGCTGACAAAATGCTTCCTGGTAAAACTCTCAGCTCTTTACAATGAGTTTTATTTCAGAGCTTAGTAAGAGAGACACTACAACATCAGGACATAATATTACTTTTTAGCATTGACTCTAACTGCTGGGTGAGATCTGCAGAGACCAAAAAAGAGCAAATGTGGGCAGATCTGGCTACCAAGGCACTGTGGCTACCAAAGCAAGAGGTTAGCTGCCTTTCTGCTCCTACACAAATCTGTATGATACACGGTGGTCTCACACCAGGTCTGCTACTGCAGTTGTTGACTCCCTTTTCCATTTGATGCCTCAGTTCTACCTTTTCTGCACAAACATGGACTCTCTGCAGAATACAAATTTGCCTGAGGGACTTTTACCCACCGAAAAATTATCACTGAAAGATTTACTAGGAATACTTGCACAGTATATTTGGTCAAAGGTCAATGAGGCCATGAAACTTGGTGCTAACTGAAAGACTGCTGGTAAGTTATTGTTGGGAGCAGGCTGTTACACACATAGATCAAAAGTCAATCTAAAACAAGAGGAGAGCTTTCCTTCATTAAGTTTAGTCACACAGTGTAATGAGATAAAAAAACCCAAATTAAATTCTTGCTTACCTGGCCTTGCCATTTTCCCAATATGATATATTCTTTATTTAATAGTGTCAGTCATAATGAAATTAGATTTTGCCCTTCACCCAAATAGAGAAAAACCTCACATTTTTATTTTCTTCTTCTATAAAAGCATATTTATGACAGGCAAGAGGTAAGTTCTTGCAGTTCATTGCTGACTCATATGCCAAACAGAATCATTAAATGAAATTGTTTATGAAGAGGCTGAATTTTAAGTAGTATATTACAGCTGTAAATATAAGCCAATGACTCATGCTATGCAATTCATTACAAATCTGCTAGGCAATCAAAATTCAATAAGATTTAATCCACTGATGTTCAATAAACATGTCAAAATAGTGTTTATAACACATAACTCGAAATCACTATCCTTTGTCTACCAATGAAGATACTTATTTAAGGTGAACTTGTCAAAACCAAGAACTCACTGTACACGTTGCACAATGATTTTGATTAACTCAAGTACTCAATTTGACTTCAATTTTAAAATCTGGAAACTAACTAATTTTCATTAGCATTAGCAACATTTCTCACTATGATGTTTTATAAAAATGATGACTTTTCAGTAGTCACTGGTATAATTACAATTCACATAACTGTTCAAGTGAGATTTGAATAGTCTTATTTTAAGAAGATGAACACTTGTGGTGTTAGTCCAGAAGTGTTCAATACAACTAACTGCAAAGAAAGCAGCTAGGTGGTATAATCGCTCTGAGTACCATGTCATGTTTTCAATTCATGTTTAAATGTGGGGGAATAGATGTTAAAATTGTAAGTGAATTTGTTGGTATTGACCAAAACCACTTTAGAAATCTGAAAACGTTAATTCAGAACAGCTCACGATGTTCAACGAACAAAATTTTAGAGATACCATTAAATTTATAGGAAAGAATGAGGAAGTAAAAAAAGAGAAACCAGAAGAAACAACTCAGTAAAACAGAAAAACATAATTACTTGACCTTACATGAGAGAATATCGTTATCTTAGAAGAGGTAAAAAAATTTGGAGACCATCTTCCCATACCACTGCCAGTGAGAACAAATTGTGCACACATCTTATTTTGCTATATTGCACTAAAGTACTTCAAATAACAAACTCAGACCACCTGGCTATTGTCTACACTACAGTGCAGAGTGGGTCAGAATAACACAAACAGCATCCTGACATTTATTAACACAATTGCTGAAAAATGAGTAAATAGCCTATTAACAGAGTTGTATGGGAATATATAATCTCCCCATATCCCACTTGGTTCTAAAATAAATTTCATATTAGAATTTACTCCATAATTACAAAATTATTTGTAGCCTTTGGAATGTGATAAACATAGATGCTCATCTTGAAAGTGTTCATTTGGCCTCAAATTTCAGTTTGGACTGTGCAACTTCTAGGGTTACTGACAACTCCTGCTCTTTGTAGATCCTTGGGAACACAAGCTGGGCAGAGGAGAGAGCTTATATGGTACAAGCAAACTGGGAAAGGAGGAAATTAGCAAAATTTAGCAATGTCAGTGATATCACTCATTACAACAGTGATGCAGTGTATTGACAGGCCTGCCTCAAGCAGCCAGGCCAGAAATCCAAAGGTACATTTCAGATTTTATAAATTTATGTAATTCAAATCCAACACATTGAATTAAGCATGTACAAAGTAAAACAGGCCACTAAATCCCAAGCACCTCAGCCTGCCCTTTGGAATGATGCTCCTTTGTTCTCAACAGATTCCTGCACAACTCTGGTTCAAGAGCATCTGCAGGTCTGACAAAAGCAGACTCACGCCTATGGGATATGTGCAGTTTGTCAGTTCCAAAGCCTGCATATCTCTTTATGGCAAAAAAAAATTTCCACTCTAGTCTTATTTGCGAGTGAAGTCCATAATTAACTGAAGTGGCACAACATGATTAAGAACACATCACAGGGGAAAGAATATGTTTAAACATTATAAACCTCAATTTCTATTTTTTCAGTGACAGTCTTGATCCTTAAATTTATTTTTGCTCACAATCAATTGAAGGCACAGATAATAGAATTTAAAAAGCAGTAATTAGTTGAGCAGGTATATTCAGTAATTTGCTACTACAATTAGATAAAATTAGAAACAACAATAAGAGCATATTATTAACAGTGTAACTGGCATTGGTGGCAGACAGTAATCATTTATGGAATGTCAAACTTTGTGTGTGAAAAATATGAACATTTTTTATACTCTAGAACAGACAAATTAGTGCATAGCCTGTGATATGACAAGGGTATATTAACTATTCTATTTTGCATTTTCCTCTTTCCATCTACACTAGCAGATGGTAGCTGTTAACATGTCAGCACTCATAACTAAATCAGATTCAATATCGCATCTCAAAAAATTTAGAAAGTAATTTCTTTGCTGAGCAATGTATTTTGGTTAAACTGAAGTTCATGTGAAATTTAGTAAATTGTTCTGATTAAACAAATAAAAATTGAAGTCAACATTTTCATTTAAAACACTTGAAATGAAGTTATCTTGATTTGGAGTTTTCTTCTGTTACTATAAAAGTAAAAAGGAGTATTTAGCTTCCTGTGAAATTAAATGTTTTATGTAAAGAAGCCAATTTTATGTTATGTTTTACTCGTGTTTTCAATTAAAAAAATGTTTTCAAGCTGGTTTCCCAACTCCCTGATTTAGTAAAAAACAAGTAACAAAATGGAATTATCCATTCAGATTTGCTCATCATAACAATCCTTTCAATAAAATTCAAGTTGTAATATTTGAATATGTGAAGATATGAATAGTAGTAAGGCAGTGTACCTTCTATCTTTTGATAAGTTGTCTACATAATTGACTTTAAATCCAGTGTTTCTCCAGCAAGCGAGGCCATCAGACCCCAAACTATATGTTTAGGTAATGAAGCATGAAAGATTTGCTTGAAGCAGTTCTCATAAAAATTTTTTGGGACCCTGTTAAGGCTTGTTATGGCATCAAGTGGTTATTCCAAGAAAAAAAAACCTCCCTCACTGAAATTCAATACACTTGATTCTGATGTTGAATCTCTTTTTAAATGATCAAAGGAGCTCTTAAAATTTTATCTATTTCTTACCTGTTTTATACTCCAGAAAATATTACCCCAACTTTTAAACGGGTATAAAATGATCAAATGCCTTTCACCATCACTTGCAGAACAATGTCTTATTCTCCCAGCAAGCACATGGAGGATTAAAATTTTTCTTCAAATTAACTCAGATTTGTATTACTCAGAAGGGTACTTTCTTTTCCTAATAGCTACATCAGCTATTCCATAAGGTTCATTGTACTCATTAAGCCTCAGCACACTTTACAACTACAATCACAGTGTAAATCATAAGAATTATGAAAATGTAGGCTGTTAAAATCCTACAAGACAAGAAAAAGCAAAATATAGGTGCATTTTTACAATTAAATCACATATCATTTTACAATTAAAACAGCACTTTACATATTACCATTTTGATAGACTTAAAGGTGTATCTGTCATTCTATAGCTAAACAAATTTAATTTTGTTACTTTTAATCAGTTGATTTCAAAGTTTTGACCTTTGTAACTTATGCATTACTAGAGAGTCAGGAATAACCTTCTGGACTTCATTCAGAGTTTATTCAAGTAAAATTCAGATATATACTATATCCTACAAGTGAATTATATTGTGTAAGTATTTAAAATTTTATCTGTACATTTTTTACACATTCCTAACAGATATTACAAGAATTTTGATTTTCTGTTGCTGTTGAACCAATAGCAGAGCGAAGGGACACACGAATCTTGAGAGAATGCTGAATGAATTTATTTAATTCATAACAGATTTATATACATGTGAGAAGGCTATTTGGATTGCCTAACAATCATCCACCCCCCGGGATTGATTGGGCCCAGGCTCTGACCGCCTGTTTCCAAAAGCCACTCTCAGTAACATGGAACTTATCTTTTATTTAGTAAACTTCAGTAGAAGAAGGGAAGAATTCCCGTGGGAAAGAATCTGTGCTGTCACAATTTTCTAATCAACTTCCTTTTAATATAGTACTTCCATTCATATCAAAATTAAATACTGAACTCTTACAAGCATTTTTAGAATAAATTTTAAAATACTTTAGACTGTGAATAAATCTAGGCAGCAAGGAATAAGGCAACAATTTACTTTCAGAAAGCAAACTCAGCTATAGCTCATGGTACAATGTAAGAATGTGTGTACAAAATTAATCAACACCTTAACTATCTTGTCTTCAAAAGCCATAAAGAGATGACCAGGGAAAAGTAAAGAAAAAAACAGAGCAAACGTACACAATACTTCTCTCAGTGCTCTTTGAGACTAACCACTTTTGTTAAAGGTAATTCGAATGAATTTTCCAGTCTTACCTTGAAACCAGTTACATGGTACTAAACACAGAATTGCTCACTACATTATACAGTTTCATGACTTGTGTTTCATAAAAAAACTACCCTTCCTTTGGTTTGCTTAGAAACCAGCTGCTACCAGATACAACTGATATTGTCTATTGTACAAAATACAAAATGCTTATTAAAGAATGGGTGCTAAATATGTTCCCCTCATACATTCATGAGAGGATATGCAAGTACACTCAATCACCAGCAGGCATGTTTGGGCTTTGTGATACCTACTTATCATCAAGATAACCTTATAGCAGTACATCTGAAACAGAAAAATACCAAATTATACTTCAGCATGTAAAAAAAAAAGCATAAGAAATTACAGGAATTCAGTTAGAATAAGGAATAGTAGAGCAGTTGTTCTAAAGAAGAATTTTATGCAAACATGTTGTCACAGTTTAGGAATGGCATTCCCTAATTCAGTGCCCTCACTAAGACTCCCCCAAACCACATGCTGCTCTCTCACTTCCCCTTTCCTGCTGGGCAGGATGGATTTATGAATTGGAGGCACTAAAGGTGAAGATAACGGGTTGAGAGAAGAACAATCTACTGGAAAGAGCAGTGAGGTAAGAAAACAAACAGTAATGGCAACAACACCACTAACAAAAGGTATAAGACAAAGAAATTATTTCCATGGAAACCCACACAATAAACAAATGCCAATTGGGAACCCTTTACCCCCAGAAGAGAGAGACCTTGACATAAGGTGATGTGCAATAACATCAGGGCTTCAGCCATGCCTATCCCTGCTACCACAAAAAATTAATCCTGGCCTGGCAGAAACCAGGATACATTACCCTGAAATACAAGATGTATTTTAAAAGCTTAAGTGATTTGAACAATTGAGACAAATATAAAAATTAATTGATATGATTTTGAATGTAATCTTAGCAGAAAAATTAAAAATTTTTGCTGCTTTTGAAAAATGCCATATCCCTTCCTTAAAGTGTTGCTGCAGGAAAATAACCCTGTAAGGCTGAAGTACAAGTCTATACCATTATCATCCATGATTACACATCTGTAAGAACAGTTATGGCCTTTATACTCCTGTTGCGTTATCCTGCTGTTGCTTGCTTGATCAATTAAATTAAAAAATAAGACTAAAACTTTAAAAACTGAAATAAAAAACTAGAATGAATCTCAGAAACTCATTTCATAAAAGTGTGCATATGTTTATAAAAATGCAGTAAAAAATTTAAACTTTGAGTATTTGATTCTTCTTTTGCATTAATTTAACTTACATAGCCATGAACTGATATGACTAAATTATCCAGCTCCAAAGAGCATAGTTATAATGTGAGTAGGTTTTTTGGCACACATGCCTGCAACAATTAGGAGGGGTATCTGGCCAGCTCTGCTGTCCAAGAGATGCTACTGAATTGCCAGGGAAACTTGCCATTGAAACTGAGACAGAAATAAAGTACTTCAGAGCATTCAATCAAAGTACTGGGAAAATGTCCATACTACTCAGTCACCTCTGCTTTAAAGAATTTAGAAAAAAAACAAAACTGTTTAAATACACCTACTAAACTATATGCTATAACTATTTGTCAGTTACAGCTTAAACAATGAAAGTCAGTTTACATATATATGAAAAAGGAGATAAAGTTGTATTTTACAAGTGCCATTTATGCTAGAAAATCAGTGATATAAAAGATCCTCCATATGGTTTCCCTTTGAAAAGAAAAAAAATCTAACACGCAATTGGAGGTTTTCTAATGCTTTTTCTCAATTGTTACAAGTTAGAACTGAGTGGAGAAATAGTAATTTGCATTATTTTTTATACTATACCTTTTTTTTTGATTCATTGTCTGCTTTAGTTTCACTCTATATACATGTAGGTGACACACCTATGATACCTACATACATTTTTTGAGGCTTCCATATAAGCAAGATTTTCTTATCCTGTACTGATTAAGTCGAATATTTTTGTTAAAAGAAACAGGAACACATCTGTCCTTTGTGAACTGCCTTCTCGCAAAGAATTTTTTTTTCCAGGTCATTTCTCCAAATAGTTCAGATGTTTTAAAACTGAAGTCGTGCAACCAAACCTGCTTAGGTTCCCTCACAGCTTTTACCTGTCATTAGATTCAACAGGCACATGCTGTATTCCATTTTCCAATAGGAAAAATACATAATGTTATCAGAACCAGAGCACAACTTTATGGAGCTGTACACTCCTTACTATCTTGAACAGTAGCCACTGAGAATCACTATAAGCATAGCTGGACATAGAAGAACAGTTTCACCTGTGAGTTACTAAGTTATGCAACCATCATTTCTGAAGTTTTTAAACTGAAAATCATATCTTGACACTCTCAGCCAGAGTGGGAATGATTCCCATCTAAAACTCTACCAAAGTGTAGCAACACAAACTGTGAACTGATATCAGCTTCAGAAATATTTATACCAGGAATAAAGTAGAAAAATAAAATAGCTTAACACCATGCAAAAGAAAGTAGCGTACAGGAGTCAATATTCATATCACTTACAGAAAAGATGCATACTTGTTCCATTCCTAAACTCATTTTCAGGTCTAAATATCACAACAGTATTCCACTATGGAGAGAAAGGATCAACAGCCTACACCACCAGATATGTTGTTTATGTACGTTAATCATACAGTAGGACACATATGTTGGATGATATTTTTCCACACCCAACCCTGACTTTCCTGAAAAATTATATTTGCAAAAAATACAAATCTGGAACTTAAATGTGTTTGACACACACGAATTTCTGCTAAGTTGCTGCTTGCTTCCTGTTGGTGCATTTCTTCCGTCAGATATTCTACTTGTAGCTAAGCTGTTCACTACAGGAGGAGGCATTGACCCTCCTGTTATTACCAGCACATGTATGCAGGAAAGTTACTTAATTGCACTTCCAAAATTACCCAAATAAAAACTAGAACCATGAAAGAAAAGTGGAAGAAGAAACGAAGAACCCAAACAGCAAAAGAGCTCTGCAGGCTGGCACCAGTTAACATTTTACTTTTTAGTTTCTTTAAACATGACTGTCCTCCATTTTTTTTTTTTTTAATTTTTTTTGATATCATCCCTGTCTTAGCATATTGTCTTGTCAGAGCCTGTAGTGCAGATGATCTGTATTCTAATGAAATTTGCATGTGATGAATACAAGTTCAGAAATATTCCAGGTCTGTAAGACTGATGTAATTTTTATGATTTTAATAACAACAACTCAACTTTATTGACTTGTACATTTGTGAGGAAACTAATTAATTTTAAATGTAATGTCTCCTTGGGGGAAAATACATGTGTTAGAGATTGAAAAAAATATTGTTCAGAGCTGCCAACCATGATGGAGTGGTGGTGAAACTAATGACAGTTAAGACAAACAGAAGCAACATTAAGTGAAATTCAGCTTTAATTCTGATCATATACTTAGAGACTCTCAATCCTAGGAATGACTAGTCCTTTTTGAAAAGGACAAATATTTTTTAACAGTATTAGATTGAAGACTCTACTGAATAGAATGCAGATAGAGCCACATACATGGACAACATATCAAACAATACTCTAAAGAAAAAAAAAAAAGTTTCATTTTGAGTTTTCATCATGTTTCATTCACTACATATTTAGTAACACTTAGGTGCTCAAAAATTTATTATAGCCATACCACATATTACTAAAACTCCAGTTATACATAAAAATAAGAGTCAATTTCCAACTTACACGTAAAATCAGTATGAAGAAAAAATAAAAACATTGTTTCATAAAATTAATTTTCTAAACTTAAATCCTTGAAAACCAACGTTGGAGAGTAATAAAAGTAACCAAAAAAAAAAAAAATCAGTTAGACTTACAAAAGTTTTTGGGTGGATGTGGGGGTGTGGAGGGTCCATTATAGCAATATATAAGGTGGAGCTAATCAAGTTGGAGAAGTGTAATATCAGGCACTGTATATAGGAACAAACAATCCCTGCCCACTAACATACAAAGAGAGCCAAAAGAATGGCTATTGAAGAGGTAAAATATTCCTGCCAAAATGTACACAGCAGGTCAGCGGCAAAAGTCACAACGGCTCAGAATCACTTGATTGCAAATTCAGAGCTGTTTGCAGGGACCAATCTCTTGGCACACCAAATGCTGCTGCAAGAACCAGTCCACAACAAACCCACATTTAGACGACTTTTACGCTTGTGTTTCATCAGCAACTATGACTTCTGCACTAGTCACTGGTCTTCTCTAAAGCAGATTTGCACCCAATTCTTCTTGCTGCATTCGAGTAACATGAATTGTTCTCGTAACCGAGGGCAAATAAAACAATTTAGTACTAAATACTGAAGACAATACCTTAACTGCATACCAACGCAGAGATGTTCTATTATTGTTACTGATATTCCACAGATGGTACAGATTATGCCCTTGCAGTTTATGTGACTAGCAGTACTGTTTATATTGCACCATAGTCATGTCCTCCGCTGAAAAATAAGAGCAGCTCTTGCAACACCCATACAGATACCTCCCAGCTATGAGAAGACAACTTGAGATCATCAGTATAGTCAAGGTAGAAACTTTCACAAATAATGAATCAGTTCATTCATTTTTTATACTGTAAATTTTCACTACTCAAAACTGAACCAATTTGGAAGAGAGAAAAAATTTTTTTTCTGTCCAAGACAAAAATAAATTTATCTTTCACTCAGATTTATGAGTAAGTTGCACAAGTTGGATTTGAATTATTCTACCAGTGTCATCATTTTGCGAGTTAGATCATTCTCTTAAGGATAATCAAGCTAGATAAATGAATCCTTTCTTCTGGTACTTCAGCCATGGTAGTGCATATGCAGTGGGGAGATCATAAACGAGGTCATGAGTAAGATCATAAGAGAATTAGTTATAAAATCTTATCTTCTTTTTACAAGTATTTTTTAAATCTTGTATTCTTTTACAGTAGATATGAAAAAAAGAAAAAGGAAGGAAGTGGAACTCTAATGTAAGACTGATGATGTTACTGCTGTACAGAGGAATTATCAATTCAAATGGTACTCTTAAGAGCAACTCCGCCTAAGATAATTTCTGGGTAAAAGCATGCATGAATTTTTATTAAGGTTCTAAAGAGGGAATGGGTGTGAAAAACTTTATGATGAGTTCTGAAATGACAAAATATGGTCAAAATTATAGATGGGGCTGCTCAAACATACATTATTTCTTCATGGAACTTCAATTTCCAAATACTAACCATATCTAGTGTGGGGTTTTGCCTATTTAAAAAAAAAAAGTGTCTATAAGATGAAAACTTCTTGAAAGGTTTCTATGTGATGATAATTCAATGTTTTAACTACACCTTGTTAGTAAGTTTGTGCACTGAAAAGCACTGGAAACTACAGCAAATGACACAGTAATTCTTTGAGACATGTTAAAAGACAGGCAGACATTTAAAGGAAAAAGAAAGTGATAACTAGACAAGGCAGAAAGTTTCACTTTATCAATTAAATATTTTCCAAAGGTTTCAACTTTTCTGAGCTGAATTAAGAGTCTAATTAAGCTGGCTGTAATAATGATGACTAAGCATCATGACAAATGGCAAATCTGTAATATGCCTTTTCATCCAACTGCAACACCAAAACCCAACAATAACAATTTGTGGGACGAAGCACTGTTTTCATTTCCAGTTACCAATTTCTTTGAAAAGTTTTTGAAATTTGTGCTCTGTTCTTTAATTTCCTAATGCACTCTGGAATTAGACTAATAATACAGAATTGCTACAGAAGTTTTGTATGTCAGTTTTCTGATGAATTCTGTAGTTCAAGGTCACTCCTACAATTATATTTTCCTTGTGGGCAGGCACAGGTGCCTCGTTTCACTGTTAAGAAATATCATCTTTTTCTGGCCCGTTAGTGTCAGCAAGTATCACAAAGTGTGAAGAGATGCTTGGCAAAGCTGCCACAACGCATGACCTTTCTGTAGCTGAGATAGCATTTGCAGTATTGCACAAGATTACTATCTAAGAACATGTTTATTTGGCACCTATTAGAAATGGGCTACATGCCATCTCCACAGATGGCTCTAAGTATTCACCACTAAACTATCATGTAGCTAAAAAAACGTGAGAGTCAAGGGCAGGGTTTCTCATATGAGAACATTCACATGTTGTCACATTTAAGTTAAGTTATCTGCTATTGTAATTCTGCCGTGAGCTAAATTAACCTTCAAAGTGTGAAACCAAATTTTGCAGACAGGTAAAGGAATACTTGTCAGAGTGACCTACAAGGAAAGAATATGAATTCAAATGCCTTGAGAATTTTCTGCCTACTGCTCACTTTCCTTCCAAGGGCTTTAAAAAATAAATACTCTCCTACTGTACGGGTAAGAAAAAAAATTGAATTACACTTCCAAAGATGTAACGCAATCTACGGTGAGTCTTGGAAACAGGTGATACTGACACCCAGTACTGTTTGTCTCTTGTTCTAGACACTAAGATTTATCTGTCTCCAGCTGACTTGCACACAAGTTGGATGCTGCAAAGAATTGAAACTTTTTCTGTTTCCAACAACTGCTTGTCAAACCAAATCTGTTTGCAGATTTTTTTTTCCTGAGCCTTTTAAATGAGAATTTCCTAAAGCTCCAATGAACAGAACTGCATGATGACAGGCACTGAGAGTAAGACAGGCCAAAAGGAAAACATCTTGCCTAATTCACTTATATTAAAATAATGTAGCATTTGAGTTTACCTGGATATAAAGGCCAACTTAATTCTAACACTAAAGAAAACATTATTAAATTATGTTCAATAATGGCAAAATACTCAATGAGAAATTTTACCTTTTTTTTTTTTTTTACATAATACTGTATCAGAAGAAAGAAAAGGAGGATAGGAAGGTATATTATTTGTAGGTATATTATTCTATGCTGTAGAATCAGATACCAAGACTTTCAAGCCAGCATTTTGCCATGAGAGGATTCAAAACAATGCATTTTTAAAAACAGGAGTGGATTTTGGTTTTTTAAGTTTCAAGAACTAAGAGAACCAGGCTTCTACTCTTTCTCCTGTTACAAAAATTTAGCAATCCTCCAGTCCCTATCTGCAGAATTCAGGTAATGCTGGCCTCCCCAGGAAAGTACTTCTCACCAGCAGTTTGAAGTGCACTGTTTGTTAGAGACAAGTATTACAAGCACACCATGAAAAGAGTGTGCAAATGTAAACCAGTATTGGGATCTCTTTGACCAACACCACTGCCAAACAAGAGAACACTAGAAAATCAATTTCCATTTCAGCAGCTTGTACCATAATAGCTTCTTTGAAATAAACATTTAGGCAGTACTGTACTGAATTGGTGTTTATCAGAAAATGGTTTTTGCCCATGATCTGATTCTGGTGTTGTTTGATGAAAAAATAATACATAGTGGCATAAAATCAGACTTCAAGGCTATACTGAATGACTGAAGATAGTAGAGGACAACCAATATTTTTAGAAATATTGGCCACTGGATTTTAGAACATTTGTCAGCAATCTCTCTATAATTAAGAAATGCGGTACTTTTGCATGATTAAAGATAGCATTTATTATTTTTACATATGCCACCAAACTAACATAAAAAATGTTCAGAAAGGTTGCAACTGATCTGTCATTTCCCTCAGTATGTTCATGCAGTATTTGTGAACTAATCAAGAATCCAATGTGACTTTTAGTAATAATGGGCCAATTGACTCAGGTAAGTAATTTCTGCTTGATAATGGGTTATTTGAAATATTCCAAGTCAAAAATAATAAGTTTCAAATCTGTAATGGCACAAGTACAGCTTATTGTTTCCCCAGAATTACAGTTTAAGATGCTTTTAAGAACAGAAATCAAGCAAGTTTTTTAAAGATTCTCATCAGTAAACCAACTTACTAAAATAGTCATGAAAAGCATGCTCAAAAAATATTTTATATGATTCAGACAGTTTCTTATTGAAGTTTAGATACGTTTTAATATTTATGCTCTGGAGCCAGCATTGAAAATACTGTAAGCACAAAAACGCATGAGATATTTAACAACACAGAATTGTGACTAAAGAGTATCATCTTTGTAACACTTGAAACCCATTGTACTGTTTGTCATATCAATGATGCTGAAGAGCTGGTGCTGCATGTTAAAATAATGTTTGCTTCAACACAACTGTTGGAACTTTCTCCTCCTTAATTGTACTGTCTACAACCTCAGTTAATAGCTGACCTCTACCACTTCAGAAGCTGTTTGAAACCCGATTGTAAAAGGCTTCAAGGGAACTGCTGCACAACTGTAATACACTGCTACAAAATACTTGGCTTGAGATACACCGAATTGGGACTGCTATTTTATTAAGAATTCCCAGAAAACTGATTCAGCTAACGATATGGAATAGCAGTAAGTACTATTGAAACAGGACATTAGTAGCATGAAATCAGTGTAAACGGGATGATTTTGGATAGAATTAAGTCGGTTTAATGAAGAGAAACTGAAATAAACTGCTAATCCTTATTCTTTAATGCATCAGTTATCAAATGCACAACTAAAGGATAGACATAGACTTGAAAACATGGAGGTAACACTCAAGTACAGGTAGCTTCAGGAAACCTCAAAACAAAGGATCATGAGTGCATGATGATTTCAGTCGGAATGATTAGCAATCTGTTAACCAAAATGAGACACTTCTTTCAGTGAAAATAGCTGTTTAAATGAGATCACTAAGCAAGATACCTACTTAATACTTATAAAGACAGTTGGAATTAAATGGCATTATACAATATAGAATATGTGTCATAGATGTGCATGCATCTTGTGCACATACATATATGTTCACACGCAAACCATATCCAAACATGGAAACTCCTACAATCAGAGTAGAAGTCATATCTTCTGCTTCTTGAGTCTCAAATACACTTCAAACACTCTTGGAAAATATTTCTCACGTTATTTCAAGAAACAAACAAAAAATTTAATTCCCTGATGGTAAACATCAGACATAATTGAATTTGAATAGTATCAGCATTCCTAAAAGAAATTCTGTAATTGTCCATAATTTACATCAATACTTTTAAAACGGTATAGTTGCCCCAGAAACATGCATGAATAATTCTGCAGCTTACATCTCTTCATCACCTCCAGTCAGCTGAGTCACTATGACTTTGGAATAAATGAATCCTGCTCCGTAGGCCAAATCATTAATCAACCTTGCCATTCCATTTTCCCTTCAGTAGCAAACCAAACTGTAGACACCGTGTTTGCAAAGTACACCCAAGTGGGTATCATAAGCATAAAAATTAAGAATCTTTCAAAGCAAGCAATAGAAAAAAGTAAAATAAGATATGGTATAGATATAGATATACAGATAAGGTATATGGAAACTAGAGTACCATAATAGTAATTCTGACTCTCAACAACTTTTTCATCCTAACTTCTGCAAGATCAAATTTACCTGAAGTGGTTCACATGAGAATTTCATAATGAAAGCATTTTCTGTTTTTTCCCTACATAATGCCATCTCATCCTATTTAATGATTTTTCACACAGTTCTTATAGCTTGTGTTTGAATTTGTTTTACATTTGCTCTTGCCCAAACCAGTTTTTACTAAATTTATATAGGCAACAAAGTTCTATTTGTTGCCAGGACGTGATTTTTTTTTTTTGTCTATGTGTTTTTTGTGGCTTTGGGTTGGGTGGGTTTTTTTTTTTTTTTTTTTGGGGGGGGGGGGTTTGCTTTTAAAAAAAACCAACAAAAACAAAAACCAAAGGGAGTTAAAGAGAGAGAACATGATGGAGAGGTATCTGTCCTTTTAATTTTCCACAACCAGAAAAAGCGAAGATTCTTTCCTCAGAGGAAATATGATCTAGAGTTCATATAGTATAATAACAATAAGTGATAAATGCAAATACCAGAGGGAACAAAGTGATGATACTTGACTTTTATGAGAAACTAGACAAAAATTCATGCAGATTCCTCAGGCATCAGCCCATTTTGAGGTGGTTTGCTCTTCTGTTCCATTCTCCTATCCCATTCAAAGGAATAATTTGTTTTGAACTTAACTTTAAAATTTATATTAATGTGAAATCAAAGTAAGAAAATAATTTATGGAAATTTTCTCTCTAACACAAATCTTGCTCAGGAAGATCAAGGGAAGAAGTAGATAAGTATGTGCTCTTTGAAAGTGTGGATAAGGAGACTAGCCTGCAAATCCAAAAGCAAAAGAGAAAACGGGAAGCTATCTCTATGTTAGAGACCAGTCTTCACCCAAAGAGGAAACTTCCCTGAATATGACAGGGTTCTTTTAAAATTATTTTGTATATTAGTCTGAAAACTGGGAAAACAAATATGGAAAACAACTTCCACTATGTCTTTGTGACCTCTCCTTTGGATATTCTCTAGAGAACAAACAATTAAGGAAATAAAAAAATAACTTATATTCTCTACTGCAATATTTTGGCTATGTGTCATGAAACATAAAAACATGGTTCCTTGGATAGTCTTACTAATTCCTATTAATATGTTACCTTTGGAGCAGAAGATCTGTTTAGTGAAACAGATTTTCTGTTAGAATATGGTGCCAAAAAAGAGTGTGTCTGTAATATCTCATTGAGAATATATACTTCACAAGACTGAGGCAAACCACCATTTAAAGAAAAAACCACAGTATTTACAAAGTGTTCCCCATGCCTAACAAATGTACAGTTAGATGAAATTTGCATATATTCGTTTCCTTTCTGGAATTTGAAAATATGCATGCCCATGTCAATAACTACCAGTGATTAGTATATTATTCCTACCAGCTTTTTTATCATCTTTCTCCACAAATTCACTACTGACCACAAGGTGTTGATCTAGAAATTTAATCTGGACTGTCTTCACGTTATGTACAAGCTTCAAAAGCAGCCAAAACTCAAAGGCATCAGAACAAACAGCCACTTTGGCACTTGTGAGGGAAAAAACCCATCACTTTTTTTTGACTTAAATGTGAAATATTTTTCAAGGAAATCTGCTTCCTATAAACTCAAATCCATTGCTGCTTATCTAATGAATCCATATTTCTGTATTTGGGGTGGTTGTTCAATTCAAACCATTCATAACGGTCACCTGTAACTAAACAGAATTAGAGAAGAAATACAAAGAGGCCACAGCTTCATTATTCTATGTTACAGGAGAACCAAAGCAAGATGGAGATACGGAGGAAGAAATTTATTCTGTGCTATTGTGCCAAGACAAAAAGTAATTCAGACAACTTCATAGGAAATCAGTCCCAGTGCACCACTTAATAGATTAGAAGCCTTTGTGTAAAACAGCATTCAATCTACTGTGGGTGTCAGGCTTAAAATCGAACAGGCAATTACACGCATCTAATTCAGAAATAAATTATTCCAATTGCTTGAAAGTACCTATAAGAATGTATGCTTCATGAAATCTAAAGAAATTAATAAAACCCAAAAGATTAATGGAAACTTCAGAAAGACTAGAGAAGTTATCCTGTGCTATGAATTTTTACAGTGACCAGTTCATCTTTCCACTTGAGTTGTTTGATCTGACAGTAAACATAATTTAGAATTAAATAAAAGAAGCTCTATCAGGTCACCACCAATTATAACTTAAACAGAAAAAACATTAAATTGCAGAAATCTAAAAATCTTTAATCATTTAAAAAATCTTTAATCACAGGGCTGACACAATAATAATTCTCCCTCAGAAATTCTCTTTCAGCCTTGTGACTGCCAAGATGATCCTTGACTTCATGCAGCAAAGGTACAAGGGAAGAAGAGAAATTTCAAAAGCTCAAACCAGGTCTCTACTTGCCACTAATGCACAGGCTCTGGTCAAATAACATTTCCCAAGTCTACATGCCTTTAATGTTAGGAAAAATTCCAAGTCATTCTGTCTTATGGTGGACTTATCTAGAAGTGCTATATAATTCCTTCCAAGAAGGAGTGACACCAGTGTGATGCTTTATTTGTTCTTTGAAGTAGCAACAATGGAAGGGAGAGAGTTAATCACTCTCATCTCCTGAAATAGAGAACAGTTGCTGTGCTTTGGGCAGAATTCCACTGTTGCTTTTGTAAATGTACTAATGAGCCATTGTCATAGTGGTGCCAACCTGGCATTAGCAGTCACCATAAATTTACTGCAAGAACACTGCTGTTTGTAATTAGCTCTTCATTACACAATCAGGCTGATTTAGAGAAGCTCTCATATGATTTGCTCACCAAATGAAGCAATATAATTACACCTCAGTTGAAATCAACAAATTAGACTGCTGTTTGCAATGGGCTGTATTATATGCTGTTAGCATGCTAGCAATTGCAGGCCTGCTGTGGCCTTTAGCACTTAAATAAAGTAAGCGTAATTAAAGCACTGAATATTTTTGAATTTGCAAGATCAGCTACATAATAGTCACAATTCTCTGCAATTAAAGAAGGTGCCAAGATTTATATGCCACAAACCCTCCATAAGTTTAAGTTTCCATATTGATAACATCTACTGATACATATAGAAATCACTTAAAATTGCAGTGAGGATATATCAAGGGAACCAACCTTTGCTTCATCGTGATTTATTCTGCAGTCAGAACTGAAGACTTAAGCCTATTCAGATCAAAAGGAGCTACTACCTATGCGTTTGTTTTTCCACATCATTAATAAAAGTAAACCTAATTTTTGCTTTTTATATTTCATTAAATACTTCAGATATGTCTCCTTTCTAGGTGTATGACTTCGTGTCAGTCTCTTGGAGGAGTGAAAGCAACAGAGGATGAATTCAACTGTTTCAGTGCAAATTCAACTGTTTCAATGTCACAAAAAAGCCTAAATGGAGTGGTTAATCAACAGGAGCTCTTCTGTACCATGATCACTTGGGGCTAGGCTGTAATAGGATACAGGAAAACGCAGTGCTGGGTTTACATTCAGTTATTTATAAGACACACATTAACATTAAGAAACAAAGCCATTCAACAAACATTAGAAAGGCAGACAGATGATAATTTGTGGAAAAACCCCTTGAAAACAGCCTGCTTAGGAGGAAATGTCTGCTGTAATTATTTGTATTATGCTACTCTAATGGATTAGCTAGAAATCTGAATGCCTAGAAGATACTATATTGACAGACACTGAAGAGGCTAACACCATAACAAGTCCAATATTTGCTATTATGAGCCAGCTTGATACATTTACTGCAGCAATGAGGGATAATCACCTTTTCCACTTTGTTTTGGCAAAACTCTACCAAGCACCCTCCTTTACATGGCAGGGTGTAAATTACCTCCTATGAGAATTTGGGATTGTGTTGGCTTGCCAGAGAGATGTCAAATAGCTCAGTACTTACAGTCCATATTCATAAAGATCCTACTTGAAAAAAAATCCCAAACTAAATTATATTGACTGACAATCATTTGAGCTGCTGAGCACCACTAAACCATTTATTTTTCATTAATATTAAAGAAAAGGCCACAGTAAGTCATTTATCAGTGTAACTGGACAGCTCCAATCCTCTCTATATTTGTCAATCTAGCATCCAATTGTGCAACAAAAATTCCTTTATCATGCTGGTGAGTTTCTTTTTGTTTTGTTGGCTTGGTGATTCTTTTGGATTTTTTTCTTTTTGGTTGGTTAGATGGAGATTTTTTGTGTTTTGTTTTGGGTTTTTTTTAGGCAGGGAGGTTTTGTAGACAGTAAATACGGACTGACATTTGTGGTCTGATCAGGGAAAAACGGTACTGTGCTACAATTTAAATGGTGACCTCAATGACTGACATAATGGATACTAAAATATTTGTGAGTAGGAAACACTACTAAATCAGCAATGACTTCATTACCAATGTTATTTATATAAAGTTCAGATCAGGACACAAGACTAACTCAGGATAACAAAAATAAACATTAGCACACAGTGAAGTAAACTACATGAAGAAAAATGAATTTTCACTTTATCCTAAGCAATATTCAAGGTGTTTTGAATAATTTAATGCAACTTCCATGGAAATTTTGAAATTTCCTATATTCTATACATTTGCATAGCATTTAAGTAAGACAGACAAGTAAGAATTACACCAACATAAAAAGTTCAGGAAGAGAATGTTAAGAGGAGCATCTGAAAGGATAAAAAGCACCCCTGAAGCATTGAGGTATTTTCGGATTTGGCAGTCTTTGCATTTTTTTAAATGATCTACACTTGCCGCCAAGCAATAAATACACAACCATTTAGAAAAAGAGACAATGAGAAGAAGTTCACCTGGTCAAACAACAAGGCATCAAAGTCTATTTAAAATAAGGTTATACTCTAAATCAAATCGAAATGATTCAAAAAACCCTCATGACCAGAAAATTGAGTGTCCTACCTCATATAGGTAGGAAAAAAAGAAAAAAAAAAAAATGTTGAGGAACAGCTTGCAAAAGTGTGTGTGCCCAATAATAAATTCTTTTCCAAAGTGGGAAGCTTGCCAAAAAGTAAGGCTATTGCATAAAATCAATCCGACATGAAAAGAGGAGAAATCTTTGCATGTTCGGTGGCATCTGCATCCACTGTAAAAAAGTTTGGGGTGATTTTCACATTACAACTCCCACTTACCACAGACACGGTGGAAGATCTGTCTCAAAATCATTCACTAGTAGAAGAAGCTATAAAACAGTCATAATGTAATCAGTATTATAATGTCAGAAGCAGAGGCTAGCCTATGTGGAATTTAAGGGAACTCTAACATGAAATAGATGAATTGCAACTCCAGCCCATACCTATCAATTAGGACTTAGACACTAGAGAAAAAAAAAGATAGCAAATATAGCCTCAATATCTCAGAAGAGAGTGTTTGCATGATCTGGGAAACATTAGCTCCTAAAGTCTGACACCAGTATCAAGAAAATTGACAGGAAGTGCAACAAAAAAACCAAATCAATGCCCATATGGATAATATATCATACTACAGAATCTATATGTTGTTTTTACCAAACATAAAAATAGAAAGCAACTGAAATGTTAGGGAGGGAAAGTTCTTTCATGAAAGGATTAATGACTAATCACAAGATTAATGGTAGGCAAATGCTAGTTTTCGCATCAGAGGAAAGACAATACAAATTCCACAAAGACCTTTTTAAGGACTGCTTTTCAACTTACACATATATGATTCAAAAAGGAGCTAATAGTGAAATGACAATCCTTTTTCTGACAAAAAGCCTAGTAAAAAAGACTAAATTCTTTCATCAATAGCTGGATGGCAGATGGATTTCAATACAGATCAACAAAATAAGGCACATGGGAAAGAAAAGGTTGACTTCAAATATGTGTTGGACTGAGCTGACAACTGTCACACTGAAAAAAATATTGACAATAGATATAAATAGATATCTCAGTGGAAAAAAACTTAATGTTTACTAGTAATCAAAATAAGAATCAGAATGCAAAGAATATATAAATTCACTCAAATCTGTTGTGTGCTCGAATCTTTAGTATTATCTACAGCACTCTCTCTCCTGTCACCCAAGATATAAGACAGATAAAAACAGCAAAAGAAAAAAAGAGATGTTAGAAATGAATATTTCTGAAACAAGGAATGATAGGAATGGTAGGCAGACCAACACTTCAGTGTAGAAAAGAGATGACTGAAGACTGAAAGCAAGGCTTATGTGTGAAATCATGAATGACAGACAAAAAGTGGAGTGATAACCCTGCTTTTGTTTACTGATTCTCGTTTTGGAAGAACTGGCAAGTAGGAAAACAATAGCAAATGAACTAAACAGGTACTTCTTTTACACCACATGCATTTAAGAAAACTCAACTCCGTGCCACAAAGCATTGTTCAAAATAATGACACAAATTTCTAAAAGGAAAAGGCATCAAGTTCTAAAAATAAAGATATTGGTACTTCAGCCTCAAATAGTTACTAAGTCACAGACTGTTGAACAAGTATTTCATGTAAGCATCATTCCTTTTTTGACCTGTTCTACTCTCTCAAGAAAGCATTATCAGTCTTGTGGGAAGGGGACGCAGAGCATCGCTCTGACTCAATACGGTAACACCTATATTCCAGCACAATTAAGAAATAACTGTGGCCCAGATATCCAGTACCACTTCAATGATAGATAACTGTTGTTTTTGGCCAATGGTCTCCAGTCACTTCAACAGTAAAAACGGAACAAGAAATTGTATGACGATTGCTGATTTTCTGGGGATATTCAAAAGGGGAAAGCATAGGGTTTTTTGGTTTTCCAGTTACTTCAGAATAACTAAAAGATCTACGACACATAATACTTTTTGCTACCTATAAATCTGGTTAGTACTCTTGTTTCTGTAATTTTTAGATTAGATAATCACAATAAAATCAAATTCAACACTGCATCTAGCACTGAAGACAGCCTCATTTATCATGATGTTGTACTGTAAAGGATAAAAGCAAGTGGAAAAGAGAAGTCACCAGTTGTTTTTGTGTGTTCATTTAAGGTCTGATGTGCATGACAACCTGTTTTGAGCAAAATTCAAGTTGTGAGTATATTGTTCAGATTGGTACAAAATACATGGAACAGCTGATCTTGACAGTGTGATAAAAAGACCACATTTGGGGGGACAAATATTTTGCAAAATTCAAGAATACTATAATGATGATGACGGCAACATAAGCTTACACTGTTAATTTTACACTGGCTGGTGACTATTACATCATTGAGAAAATCTCTATTTGTCTCATGAGCATTTAGACATTTGGTTCTAGGTATTTTTAAAGATACAAGTATTTATTTACAGGGTGATTTATATGACTTAAAAAATCTGTATTTGTATTTGCTATTTTTGTGCACTTGTCACAAATATAACAATTCTTGATAAATTCACTTCACTACAATAAATTATAATATTCCTTATGCAAGAAGAAACCGTTCAGAACCTTTTAAAAATCCAATATGAAAAAGAATCAACTTTGTAAGAGTATGCTTTCGTTAAAATCCATCTGTAATAATACTGAGTTCCTGACAAAACTTGCCTTAAAAAGATCCTAAGCATTTCATAGAAGCAATGTGCTACAAAAGGTGTTTTGTAGATGTACAGTCTAGTTGTTTTGCAAGCAACTTTGTTAATTAAGCCAGTAATACGTCAGAATACCCAGAGCAGAAAATATTCAGCTGTGTTTAGGCAATCCAACCAGACCTGGCAGATCTTAAACTTGCATATTTGAGATTTACAAAAGATAAAAAATTACAACGGGAGTGTGTGGGGCAAAGGGGTGTCTATTTTGCTTTCAACTAGAACCTAATGCATGCAGATTAGCGGGGGTGATAAAGTACTTTAAGATCATTTAATATGACCTAATAGGCTTATTTAATATACACAAAGACATATATATTTTACATAAAATCATTATGAAGACCAATAAAGATATGACTACTTTCACAATACAAAATACTTTTTAAAACAGTAAAAAGTATCTATGAAATCCTAATATAACTATTAAAAGAGAACAGTTTGATGCCCACAGATCTGGTTTATGTCTCAATAAATATGAGGTCAAGTAGAAACACAAATGCTTCTAAGTGGACCTAGGGACACACAAAAGATTGAGAAAAATGTTACTGCGCTAAGAGATTTATATATAAAAAAAGTGTGATATTGTGTACTTACCATGAAAATGCTGTCTATGCAAGGACAGATGTAAAAGTAGTAAATACAAATACAGACAACATGTTAAAATTCAGTTTCTATTTTGTACTATATTCTTTATCATATAAAAGGGATACTAAGTTATAATTGCATTTCCTAGCACTTTTTTTTTTTTTTTTTTTTTAGTGCAAAAAAACCCCGCAGTTCAGTTTTGAAGAGTGCTGCTTGCTTTTTTTCCAATTTTTACTTTCTGGGTAAGTTCACCCAGAAGGTTTAAGTTGCTTTTATTTTTCAAACATACAGAAGTCTCTCTGAGGTCTCTTGCAAAATGTCACCAATGTGATACTATGTTTCCACTCTTTATCTCTCAGTTTCATGTCAAAAATAAAGTAATGCTCTCCCAGTTTCATATCATAAAGAAAGTCATTTGCATTAGCACTTTTGGTTGTCATCTTCACAGTGCAAACAAAACTGCTAACTAGGGAGGGAGGTGGCATGATGCTTTGATATACACTACTGATTTTCACCTCTAAAAACTAAGTTTGACTCATGTTTCATAACTGGAATAAATTTGGTTGCCTGGGTCATGATGATTTATCCTCGGAAATGACAAGACAAAATGAGCAAAACTCACTGATCTAAGGAGTCCAGGAATTAAAGTCTATACATAACTGAATGGGGAATTAATTGAAATTAAATGAAGTTTCCAAACCATGAGCCAATTCTAATAAAAGTGCTCTAAGAAGTACTAAGACTGATGGCACACACATTGACATTCATGCTCTAGAAAGAAATTTTAGGAACCCACTCAAGAGCATGGGATTAATAGTGCATATTAGCAGGAAACAGGAGTTTACTGCTTTAAATTATCATTTCCTACTTGGAATATCATAGTTTTGGGAATATATAGTGTGAGAAGATTTTGCAAGCTATTTCCATAGAAAACTATAAGCATTTCCAACAAGGTACCACCTGTTACACAACATGAGAAAGGAATTAAATAATTCCTGTAGAGAAAAGCATACCTGCCTCACATAATGGCAAGCTTCATTCAGACTGAGGCATTCTTTAATATTTGAGCTATTGCTACTAGCTACCTTTAAAAGACACAATTAATATTAATTGTTTATGAGGCAATCCATTTCTGTATATTTTCAATGTGCTTTGTAGTAATTCCTACATGCATCAGTTAAGACAGGAACCATACTAGACACAGAAACACATCTCCTCAAAATAGTTCTTGCTTCAGAGAGCCTGCAGCTCACTGCAGAATCATATGACAGGATAAAATGATAACTGAAGAAACTCAGCCCTAAAGGGGCCATTGGCATTTCTTTCTTTTTTTTTATTTTACCTTGCTGCTGCAGGATGTGCATCTGTTCACTTGCTAGGATTTGAGTGCATCTAAAAACATTTTAAAGAAATATTTAAAATGTAATCTCAACAATAGTTTAACAGTATGTTTCAAAATAAAAAAAAAGATTTTACTTGTGTCATAATTTCTGCCTTTTCTGGAAGAACTGAGAGAATTTTGCTGCTCTTATTAATGGACAGTTAAGAACTACGTGGTACACAAAATGTCACAAAAAAGGTAAGATGAATACAGATGCTGTGCTCTAAGTTCCACTAGATAATTTCTTTAAAAACATGAAAAGCCAAATTTGAGTTAATGACTAGAATAAGAATCAATTCTGAGATATAAGAGCAATTAGGGTCAACTAAGTTAGAGAGTAGGCAAGACAGCTGTGCCCATGTAAGTGCTGAATACAGACTTCTGATAAGATTATCTGTTTTCATTTTGCCTACACACCCTGCTTAGTTGTCACAATACCTATGCAAACACATACAAGTTCAAGACAGTTTCAATCTCTAACATTATTACAGCAATGTTAAGGAGCAGATAGGAGCAGAAAGGAATAAAACCTGTATTTCATTCAAAAACCTACTTTCTTCTCTGTAATTTGGTCAAGTCAGAAGCCCTTAGCACTCTCTTTTCCCACGCACCATTGTAACATCATTACAGATTAAATCAAAAACAAACAATCCCAACCAAAAACCAAAATGAGGACATTCTTGGATATAAGGACAAAGCTTTAGAAACTGCACAGAGAACATAACTTCCAAGAAAAGAAGGGAAAACAGGTTAACAGCAAAAGACTCCGATGTCTGAACAGCTAAAATCAGCCTCCCGAGGCAAATGGGTTGTTCACAATCATCTGTCTAGCAGCATACTCCAGACGTGTGACCACATTTAATGCAGAAATTATACTTGATCTGCAGCTTAGAAGTCTGGTAGATACTGTATAGTTCCTTGTTCAGTGTTTAAAGGAGCAATACATTACAAATTACAGTATAATATGAAGATTACAACATAATATGAATATAAATTACGCCATGTCATCCACTAAATATAATTAATTGCTATAAAAGTATGTGCTTTAAAAGTTAAGAAGATGTTTTCAGTAACCATAATGGTCTGAGATGGAAGTTAAGCAATGTCAAGAATTCTTTATGCCTTTTTCTCCTTTACTTTTTCACTGTCTTTCTTGCTTCAGTCATAACCTACAGCCAGCTTAAATCACCCCTGACAATACTGAGGAAAGGCTGCAAAAGCAGCAATTAGGAACACTGAAAACACACAAATAATTTATTGTCACCCTGGGAACAATTTGTGCCTGATACTAAAAATCACTGGAGTCCATCACACCACAAGACAGTCCCAGACTGATTGTCAGCATCAAGAAACAAAACTGGGGAAGTGCTGGTACAAAGGAGAGAAGTGAGCAGAGCCTGTGGTGAGGCTTTATTGGGGCATTAGGAAATAGAAGAGCATTCTGAATAATTGGTTCCCTTTTTTCTACCACAGATAACTCCTTCCTATAATCTCTACCATCTGCATTTTACATGCTGGCTGCAATGCACAACTTTTTAGAAAAAAACCCCAACAAACCAGAGTTATGGGGATTTTCATCATGAGTGAGGAAACATTGAAAAAGTTATGATTTGGTTTAATGATCAAGTGCACCAAATGGAAGTCCTCTTTCTTTCTTTCTAATCTAATTTATGCTATGCTGCAATACTGGTATATAGGCCAGTATTGTCAATGTGTCCTGAAGTGTCACTCTTGGTAGCACCCTCCACTTTATGGAAAGACTAAGCAGATAGTTGAATAATTCTATTAAAACCAAATTAGGTGCTCAACTACAGGTCTGTGATCAAAATAACTTTACCATTTTAACTCTTCAGCCACAGTCTACTATTTTAATGATTTATCAAATTATTTTCAAGGCTAACTTTTATGCCAAGACATAATCTGAAAAAAATCATTAATATGTCAATAAGGCCAGCCAAGTTAGGGATGCAACTTGCTCTACAAAGCTGCTGACCTTCCACTTCATGTTAGGATTGTTGACCTTCCACTGATTCACCTCAGTGTCTATCTTGCATTAAACAGTTAAGGAAAGCCATTTAGAAGATTGTTTCCCTTCAGTGAGGGCAGTTTTATCAGTATAAAAGCATTTATACTGTCAACTTTTTTCAAAAACATGGGACTTACATCATTACTGTTACAGCAGTATAGTGACCCTCAAGGTGTTATAAACTATAGGAAAAATATCCCTAAAAGCCTTAATTGTGCTCAGTGTAGGCTTAAGAAAAATGTATGTCTTGCCTTATTTTCTGTAGTGACCGACCTGAGGCATACCCACCTAAAGTACTTCTGTTAAGGTTTGCAACATCGACAGAACAGAGATTAAAACAGAAGTTAAAATTGCCGTGGCCATTAAAACATAAGGAACAGAGCAATACTTAGTCATTTGCCTAAGCACTGGATTCCCAAGACAGTGGGTATTCATCAGTAATAGAATACAAGCATAAGGGGAAGACACTAAACTTCTACAACAAATTGTGCGAAAATAATTTAAACTTTGCTCATTATTCATTGTTTGTGTTGTACCACTAGAGTACACCACACTTTACACACATCTTGTTTTCCTTGTATCCCACAGCCAACAAACATTTGTCTTGCTGTTCAAACATTGGAGTCGTTAGCATGTGCTTTGAGACACCACAAACTGAATGTATTCAATTGCTGTGTGATAATCTGCTGGCAAGGCAAGAGATCTGATCAGAGCGCCAGGGAACCGTGTACAGGTTTAAAACACAAAACAAACACAAATGTATGCAAATCTTGAGGCCCACCTGAGAATGCTCCCACAGCAAATCTCTCTTCCCAGCTCATATTATCAATAAAATGTTAACATAAAATGTTCTGTGCCTGTGGAATATCGCTAGATACCAACCGCAGCAATACTCACTTGGCATGGAGCTTCTCAAATGCATAATCTTACCTGCTGGGTTAGCATTCCAGCTGGCTAGAGGCACTCCTGAGCAAACTAGTGAATAAGATTCTTTCTTTGGTATGAGACTGTCATACAAATCAACAAGAATTTTAAGGAGGCTAAGTTCATTCTGCTCAATTAGATGTTGTTTGTTTCCTGGTTGAAAAATTATTTGAGAATAGACAAAATAAAGTTAGATGATGACACTGACAAATTTACTGCATGATATCAAAACACTATACAGGCAAGAATGACTTTGGAGTTAAATATGCTCACAGATGTCCAATGTCAAGAGAAGAAAATCAAGACAGATCTTAAAAACAATTTAAAAAGCTGGAAATAGGATTAAGGTATAAAAATCCTCTCTCCCTCTAAGACATGACCCAATTAAAAATAAGTTCCTTATACCAGATTGGTCAACAGAAAAACAAGAACTTCTAAGTCTCTTGCCCAGAAATTAATTATATTTCTTTTTTTTCTTCATTTTTTGCTCAATTCTATCTTTCCTAAACCAGCAGAAGCCACAGTGTTTATCTGTACTGATCAGACAGCAAATACAATTTATCAAAACCAGACATCACTCACTAGCTTTCAGCATAAAATTAAGATGTTTTTATAACAATAGCCTATAACATAAACAGAAAGAAACAATGTAATCAACACAAGAATCAATGACATATATTATTCTCTATCTTTTTTTCAAATACCAAGTTTTTCTTTTTCTTTTCTTTTTTTAACTTCTACATGAATCTTGGAACAAAGCCAGCTAGCCCTGTGAACTCAACACAGGATCAAAATCATGATGCTGCATTAGATGCCTTCGCATATATCCAGGATATAATTCATATAAATTATGAAATTAAAATCAAAATGGTAAAATACACAACATGAAAGTAACAATATGAACTTAATACCTTTTCTAGATGCCATCTTATCCAATACTGTTCCCTACAAAGTTGCGTAACAGAAAAGAGACAAGCATTAGATAGATCCATATATAGCTGGAAACACACACTCCTATTGCAATGATTACCAAGACAGTTTATTTCTTTTTGTTTCCACACAATAAATTTCTCATTTATGTTTCACCCTAAGGTTATTTGCTTTTCATTATCATGACTTGCACAGATTTTTTTTTTTTTTCAATTTAAGAAGGAAACTGCCTAGATGAATACTATACTCTCTTGGCTAATTCTTCTAGCTTACTCTTTTTCATACATAATCAATCTACTCTAAGCCTTTCCCTGTAAAACAGGCGATATACCACAGAACAACATGCCTTCTGGGACGAACATCACGTCACTGACTTTTTACCTTAACACATCAATCACTCCACTTCAATTCTCCTTGACAACTACTAGTCCCCTAAAGCCATGCAGAAAAACAGTGAAGAATAGCATTTTATATCATCCCAGAGCTGCTTCATCAGAGACCCAGAAATGAGACACTTTGCATCTCTTTGATTTCTCATGGCTTAATCTAAGTATTTTAATTAGCCCCTGCATTTTCTGAGTCTTACACAAAGTAGGAAAATCAGGTTTCCAGGTCATTATTATGAATTGCATTACTCTATTTCCTTCTGCACTCACTATGCTGGGCCACTTCTGGGTGCCAGCCAGGCAACCATCGCTTTTATAACACGTGGCAAGGCAGCTGTTAAACTCCTCAGAGTTACTGACCTTGGTCCTGAAGCAACTCAGTTCTATTTAAATAATAGTGGGTTGACGCTGGCTGGACACCAGGTGCCCATCAAAGCCTCTCCTTCACTTCCCTCCTCGTCTGGAAAGGATGGAGAAAACATAATGAAAAGCTCATGGGTCAAGGTAAGGACCAGGAGAAATCACTCACCAATTACTGTCACGAGCAAAACTCACTCAATTTGAAGAAATTAGTTTAATTTATTACCAAGCAAACCAGAGTAGGATAAAAAGAAAATAAAACCAAATCTTAAAACACCTTCTCTCCACCCCTCCCTTCCCAGATTCAACTTCAGTCCTGATTTTCTCTGCCTTTTCCCCCTAAATGGCACAGGGAGACAGGGAATGGAGGCTGTGCAATCAGCTTTGGCTCAGCCACTCACTCCTTCCTGCTCATGGGGAGGACTTCTCACACTCTTCCCTCATTCCACTGTGGGGTCCCTCCCATGGGAGACACTCCAACAACCTCCCCAACCTGAGTCCTTCCCACAGACTTCAGTTCTTCAGAAACCGCTCTAGCGTGGGTCCCTTCCATGGGATGCAGTCCTTCAGGAACAGACTGCGCCAGTGTAGGTCTCCCATGGGGTCAGAAGTCCTGCCCTAGTGTGGCCTCCTCTCTCCATGGGCAGGAATATGCTCCAGCACGGGCTTCGCACTGTGTTACAGCACCCTTCGCCATTCCCCTGCTTTATGGTGGGGCTCCTTTTGGTGGATCTCTGCTCCCCCATGGACCTCCATGGGCTGCATGGGCACGTCTCACCACGATCTGCACCATGGGCTGCAAGGGAATCTCAGCTCTGGCACCTGGAGCACCTCCTGCCCTTCCTTCTTCCCTGACCTTGATGTCTGCAGAACTGTTTCTCTCACATATTCTCACTTCTCTTTTCTCTGGCTGAAATTGCTCTTGCAGTTACTGAAATCTGTTATCTCAGGGGTGTTACCACCAAAACTGATCGGCTAAGCCAGTGGCATGTCCATCTTGGAGCCAGCTGGCATTGGCTCTGTTGAATGTGGGCAAAACTTACGGCAGCTTCCGGCAGTACAGAAGATACCCCTGTAGTCACTCCCACTACCAAAACCTTGTCACTCAAACCCAAATACAATTATGAAAGAAAACGTGAAATCCCTGATTCATTACTCTTCAGTAATATTTCTTATGAAGGTGGATAAAAGCAAGTGCTGAGACAGTTGGGCCTGTTCACCCTCAAGAAGGGACAATGGAGGGGGCGCCTCATCAATGTCTGCCAGTATCTGAAGGAAGGTGTCAAGAGGATGGATCCAGGCTCTGCTCAGTGGTGCTGAGCAATAGGACAAGAGGCAATGGGCAGAAACTGATGCACAGAAAGTTCCAACTGAACACAAGGAAGAACTTCTCTATTGTGTAAGTGACCTGGAACAGATTGTCCAGAGAAGTTATGGAGTCTCCCTCACTGGAGATATTTAAGAGCTGTCTGAATGTAATCCTGTGCAACGTGCTCTAGGATGACCCTGCTTGAGCAGGGAGGTTGGACCATAGGACCCCCTGTGGTCCCATTCCATCTTGTGATTCTGTGAATTGCGTTGCTCAAAGCCTTAATGCATTTCTTCACACAGTCCATTTCTGTAACTTTAAAGGAGAAAATTGGCATGCCACAGAAGAGGCATGCTCATTTTAGCGATTTTAGGACAATTCATTCTCTCAAAAAACATGAACATTAAACATTTTATACATTAACAAAACAAAAAAAGAGTAATTGAATTCAAGAACCATTTCCATAAAACTAATATTATTGGTTTCCTTGTGTAATAATTCTAAAAGGAACAGAGATAAATAGCATCTATATGTTACAGCAATCCACAAAGCTGGATTTAAACATTCAGTAAGAATCTTTTTATGGCAAGATGCTTTTTGAATTATTCAAAAAGCATTATAGAATACTTTTCACAAAATGGCTTTGAATAAAACAGTCAATTAAATAACTGAGCATGCTACTATCAGACAACTAACATTGCTCAAAGTTCTGGACTTGTTTTTCTGAAATATGCCTCTGATTGGGAATATTAAATTTACTGCATTGTTTATATTTATATCTAATACTTAAGTAAATCCATTTACACTCAGTAAGTATATATATTTCTAACAATGTTAGAAATATTGTACCAACATGTATACACCACATACTAATTCAAAAACTAGGATAACCATATCATTCCAAAGCTCTGTCCGGCTATCTAAAGCAGACAAGAAGAATTCTAGTTATGCATTGCATTTGTGTATAAATATACCTGGAATAACTGCTTTTACCTTTACAGCAGATGGAAACTTGCTTTTAGATGTGTGATTGATACCTGATTAATCATAGCATGGTTTGGACTGGGGGGGACCTTAAGGACCATCCAGTTCTAACCCTCCTGCCATGGGCAGAGACACCTTCCACTAGACCTTGTTGCTCCAAGCCCTATCCAAACCAGCCTTTAACACTTCCAGAAATGGGACATTCACAACTTTCGGGCAACCTGTTCCAGTGCCTCATCATCCCCACAGAAGGAATTTCTTCCTAACAGAACATCTAACCCTACCCTCTTTCAGTTTAAAGCTGTTCCCTCTTGTCCTATCACTACATGCCCAGGTAAGAAGTCCCTCTCCATCTCTCTTGTAGTAGGCTCCCTGTAGGTACTGGAAGGCTGCTCTAATGTGTCCCCAGAGCCTTCCATTCTGCAGGATGCAAAACCCCTCTAAGTCTGTCTTCATAAGAGAGGTGTTCCAGCACTCTGATTCTACAGTGAGAAATCAAGAAAAACACTGCTGATTCATTTTAAAACACCACCTTATGCAGCAAGATAAAACTAGAAAACCAAATGTACGCCAAAGTTTAAAATAAATGTATCAGAACTATGTTTCTGGTCTCAATTTTTTCTGTCAATCATCCTTTTCTGCTATGATCCCCCTCTGTTTCCTGCAAAACAAATTCTCATTCTTGTCCCTCAGTCCCGCAGATTGTCGCGATCAAGATCCTGTCAATAGACACATTTTCAAGAAGAACTTCACCATCATCCCCTTTCTTTTTTCTCAGCTACTGAAACTTGGAATTGTCGCTGGCCGCTTGACCGCCCGGCTGGTCAACGGGTGACAGTGTCCTCGTGTGCCCGGACACAGGCTGTCACGCTGCACAAGCACGTGCTGCGGCAAGGCAACGCCTTAGCTCTCTAGGGGCGACTCCGAGGCTGATGGCTAATCCCAAAGCCCAGGCTGGGGCTGGCAGCAGCTGTTGGCTCAGAAGCGACGTGGAGGCGGCGAAGGAATAAAGGAGGACTCGCTTGAGGGCAAATCCAAGAGTTTATTCCCTGTCCCGGTGGGGACAGGAGAACTCACTACAGGGACGGGAGCCTCAAAACGAGCCCCGAAATGGCCGTTACAGGGGTCTTTAAGGGAAGGGAAAAGGGGGAGGAGAAAGGGAATGGACAAATGGGGTACATGAAGGGAGATGACAGTAACCAATGAACAGAAGACAAAGGAGGGACATATTTGAATAAACCAATGGGGAGAACAGAACCACTGAACATTCTAGTAATACATGAATATTAAATCAACCACATGAATATTTAAATCATTTGTGAGGGGAAGAGGGAGGGGATGGTGTTTTGATGGACAGCAACCCATGGCGGGAAACCGCCCCAGCCTGCCTACCTCTCAGGACTCACTGTCCCAAGAGGTTTCGTCTACCCAATCTGTTTGATCCACAGAAAAGGCAGGCTGAACAGCAGTCTCCAGTGCCATGGGTGACCCAGCCGGTGGCGCAGCCACCGGCTGGGCGACCGCCACATCAAATCATTCAAGTTTCTTGGGATTTGGTATCACATTCCATAGCTGTGAAGAGGTTTACAGCTTCAAGGACACTGTGTTTTGGACAAAAATCTAAAAGAAGCATGAAAATCTGCTCCCCATGATGCTAAAGAATACACTCTGAAGGAGGAGAGTGAACACATGAAACAGAAAAAGTCTGTTTTTCTTCCACTACTTGTCTCTTGTATACAAGCAGGGATGTAAGTGCTTACAGGATTCTGCTACCTCTTTTGTATTTACCCTTTTACAAGAATGCATACGCATTTAAGCAGCTTTACAGAAACACTGCAAGGATGCATTACCAAAAGCCCACATATGCATCTGCAGTACAACTTATAATAGTGAGATAGGTTACACTGACACCTTAGAGTTTAAAATTATTTCATACCAAATAGTGTGCAGTTAAATCACTGTACCCCTGACTTGCCTCACAGCTCGTGCTGCTGCTTCACTAATGCAGGAGTGCCACGCAAGTTACAATTTTCACACCACAGAGAAACTACTGTGAAGCAGTCAACATGTTGGAATAGAAGGTGATTCCATCCTGAAATAAAATATCATCTGCCTAAAGAAAAAATTGTTTGGGGAATAAACTGAAACTGAAATGACTGTGCCACATCTTTTCAAACATTTCATGGTATGGAGTGCAGATCTTGGGAGTGAGGTGGGGAACAGGTAGGCTTGTTGGGGAGGCAACTGCTCTTGGGCACATGACAGGTTTCAGGTGTTTTTTAACCTAAAGCATGTTGCTAAAATTCAATTCAGTATATGCCACGTTAATTAAAAAGTCTAAAAGAGATACAAGCAACTTAATCACAGATCTTTGTCTGCCAACATAATTGATTTATACTAGCACAAGCTCATCTCTTCTACTACATGAATTCTAAAAGTAGGCAAAGAGGACAAACAAAGCCCACTACAGCACATCAAAATACCAGTGATTGTCCATATAAAAAATGAAGATGACACCATGACCAACAAGTGTGCCAGAATAGTTTACCATTTAATAATTGCATATACTTTCCAGAATTTCACACTTCTTTGAAGGGCTCCCATTGAAATAAAAGAAAGTTGCTTTTAATTGAATTTTTATAACTATTATTTCACTGTTATTCATAATCAAGGCATAGCATTTAAAAAAAATGGTATTTGTTATGTACAGCTTAACTTCATCCCCACTCCATGAAGGAAACAAAGCTGAAATAGATAACATTTCAAAAAACTAAAATGAAATTAGCTCACAGTTCTTGCTGAAGCTCTAAATTCAGTTAAATTACCTGAACTAGCAACACTTACAAGACTCTACAGAAATAATCAATTCAGTTCAGAAGTAATAATCATCAATTTCCTTCAAAATTTAATCACCTCTACTTCAGGAGTACACACACAAAAAAAGGCTCCAGCATAATTGGCACCATCAACCTATTTTACGTTTCACACCCTTACATTCACAGCTGGTACACAGATTGTCACTCACTGACTAAGAACATGTTTAACTTCCTTTCAAAGAAAAAAAAACCACGACCAGGAATTATGTTTAAAAAAGGATGTCTAAGGTCCCGTAAATAACAAACTGACTAGATGCATGTATCTGAATTTGGCCCATAGTACACTTCAATGCTATGTTCATGCATTATTACAGGTCGTAGCACAAAGCTTGTTTCTTATCATTAATATCAAACTGCCAATACAAAAACATAAGAATGAGACCTACAGATAAGCAGCAAGCACTTCATTTGGTGTTTTCAAACACATTCAAGAACTGCAAAAGTTTCAGACTCAAATGTAGTATGGATTATTTTCACTTTTTCCATTCATTAGCATAATCTGGCATTGCTTTCTCCAGTTAAAAACTGCAATAGGTAAACCACTCAAGAACAAGACTAACATCTGTTCTGTATTGCTTTGCAGTGTTAAAGGATACTGACTTCAATAGTACTACATTTGCTTGTCTTTCTTTCTGCACAATGGGAACTGCTTTATGCAAGACTACGGCAGTAAGACCTTTGAATACCTTTTTTCAAATTCTCATCAATGAATCAGTTATACTTTAAACATGTTTTCCACTAGAACTGTATAACATTTTTTTAAAAAAACCTTTATAAAGTTAGAATATTTACAAACATGAGTGGATTTTCTTGTTGACCAGAAATAGTGTACCACAAATAAAGAACAATTAATCTGTCTCTTCTGTGATTAAATGAGGCACGGAGTAAGACAGCAAACTCAGGTCTATCCTGCTAAATCTAACACAGTAGGTTTGCCATTTTGATAGCTGTGCATAAACAGAAGCTTTTACAAGGAATGCCAATTCTCTTTTCTAAATCTGCTATGTTGCCCTTCAAATGAAGTGGAAGAAGAGACCTTAGGCAGACATCCTCTTCTACATTTGTTGAGAGATTTCTACCTATTAAAGAATTTTTAGGTCCCTAGTAAAAAAAATAGTGATAGAAAACATTGTGGAAAAATATCCTGATGTAACAGTAGGAGAAATTAGATTACATATGTCAGAAAATCAAAACAAACAAAATCAAAATCTCCCCCACCCCCCCCCCCCCCCCCCCCCATCTCTGAAAATAGCAACACTCACTCAAGTTTGAAAGACAGAAATCAGCACAGACTGGAAAGTCGTCATCCCTGAACGCCATGCACATGTTTGCAGTACATTCTACTAGTGTGATTAGAAGGGTTTTCTATATCATATAAAGCAAAATCCCCAGCAATCACATGTTTTAAATGGTTAGGATGTTCCATACTGTGTAGTGCATTCTGCTTTGCTGAAACACTTTCTCATTTTTATCCTAATGCATACTTCTTGAATTTGTGGGGAGGGCAGATATGGAGGTTCCTACAGCAGGTGAGCAAAGGTTGTTAAGTCACTGACCATAAATGAAATCAACGTATTTGTTCGCCTCTGTGTGCTGGGTGTCTCAATTATGCAGCAGCCCTGCAAAGCTGCAAAAACCAAAGCCTGTACTCAGTCTCATAATGCATAAACATACAACTGGACAACAAGGGTGGAAAAAATCACTACTCCAAGTAAAATGAGTTTATACCTGTAACTTGAGAAGGCAGAGGAGAATGCTAAAAGCTCTTTGCATGTAGCAAAACATCTTGCCTCTAGCACTCTTCTTCACCGAAGTCTTCTACTGCATATGGAACTTATTCTAATTTAGAAAACATAGTTTGACTCAGTCCTATTAAAATAAATCCTTCATAATTGCTCGATACAAGTTATTAATGCTTTGTTCACAAATCAGTAACATTTAGAAAACAAACTGCGCATGACAGAGCCATTAAAGCTTTCAGCCATTTATAAGCTTCATAAAATTGCCCATCTGTCTGAAGGATGCATGAGCTCTATTTGGCAAATCAGCACACACAGAAAAGCCCCCAAAGTTGACTGAATGTCTGGATAGTGATTTCTGAGAGCAACAACATTCCTTTTAAATTTAATGAAAATTATGATTGCATTTTTGTACAAGAAGATTTGCAACTAGACACTTCCATATGTCACAAATGCTTCCTGTGAGACATTGAAGATGCACAGAGCAATGAACAAACATGCATAAGTACACTTTTGATTTCTGACTGCACAAAACAAAAATCTGCATAAACATACACAACATTAAACAAAGAGATGCTTTTGGCAACAGGGCCTTCATTTATTCAGAATAAATAAATAAAATAAATAAACATGATGGTGGAACTGCTTGCCATTATCCAGGGAAGAAGTATCAGAAACAAATGCTGTCAAATTGTGTACTAGGTTATCTCAAAAGAAAAGCATCAAGATTAAATTAATAGAGATAAATTTCAGCTCTCAATACTCTAAGAAAATATTCTGTACGGTTCTTTTTGTTTATTCATTTGCTTTCACAGAAATATACCAGAACTTTAATGAAAATTATTAACTGTTTTGCTACATCAGTGAAGCAAGGTCAGAATACCTATTAGAACTCTTTAAATGTGCCTGATTTTGTCAAGGTTACCAAAAATAACAGGGCAGGACAATCCTTTGTTCTTCATGTATAAAGCTTTGAAGGCACTCATTTGCTAACCTCATTACATGATGGTTCTTCTTTCTCTAGGCTGTGTTAAGATTTGAACAATAAACATTCACTAGCAATCCTACATATAAGAATCAGTCTAGAAAAGACAAAGGCATGTAGTTTGGGAAAAAAACAAAACAAAAAGGCAATTAGTTAGCAACCAAATCAATCTTCTCTCACTCATCTCCCAGGGAAATTATTAGATACTATTTATACCCCGTATCTGACTGTAAGGACTTTTACAGATCTTCTAGTAAAACACAGTATTTTACTGCCAGAATTCTGGGTTTCAAATTCTCTCATAAGTAACAATGATAATTTCCTGCTTTGATCATTTCACAGCTTTTCTTATACCACTCACTTTTTTTTTTGCCCCTCTTACTTTATGTGAAGCTCAGTACCAGTGAATGAACAGGAAAACAACTTCTTTTATGCTATTGATAATATATATGGAATATTAGCAGGTTTCAGGCTCACCTATGATTTGCAAACAGGAAAAAAGAACAAAACAAAATACACTTATAATACAGTAAAATGAGGTAAAAAGTTTTCTGAAGTTATTTTTTTTAAGATGCATTAAATGTAGTTATGGACAGTACTATTGCCTATTCTTTAAGCATGTTATTTTGCTTGGTGATTACAAGCGTACTTGAAAGTCTACATTCAGGAAAGGTGAAATATATTTTTAAAATCTACTTAGGTGAACTCAAATGTTGGAATTAAGGCAACCTTGACTGCAACAAACTACCATTTTTGGAAAGACTACTAGGATGTCAATTCTAAAGCTTGTCACACTTTATTAAATTGCCATGAACTTTGAAAACTGAAACTTGCTATCTCTTCCTGTGTACAATGAGAAGATAATAAGTTATTTAAAGATAACATTGAAACAACACTCATGCATGAAAAGGATCATGAATAAATTTCAATTTTAAATTAAAGGAATTTTTTCTAAATAACAGGCAACTAATATTTGGCAAGAATCCTTTCTGTTGATACTACAGCAAAATCTAGTCGATTACCTTATGAAAAACAACACTATATAAGATCACAGGCCTGTTCTCCTGATTCCTATTAACAAAGAACCATCCAGAAAAGAAAATTTGATCAGTTTGTATTTGATCAGATGGAATGTTTGTAAAAAGTCTAGAGCACCAGACTTCAGCTTCCATCCTATGTCATCAGTCTGCAGGTTTTAATCCTGAAATTCAGGGGACATATCATTTGAAGATGTAAAAATTAGTTAACATCTCTATTACACTACTCAATGAAGTTGTGGAAGTAATACATTTGGAATACTAGTTGAAAATTGCCTAATGCAAATAAGACAAAAAAATTTTTACAACTTAGAAATAAAAAGTTAAGAATAAACTTATAAAAGAAGAAATACAGAGAAATGTGTAAGAACGACATCTTTTCAAATTTTTCAGAAACTAATGCGCATCTTTTCCATAGTTCATCAACTGAAGCTGAAGAAGATAATTGTGAGCTAATTGTTCAAGTCTCTTGTCAAGTTGTTTAGTCTATTACTGCAATGTAGTAATGCTTTTTCAAGTGGAAAGTAAACAGCTGTTGTTTCAGAGGAAAGCCAATGTAAAAAGCAATGTTTATTCAGACTTAGAAATTTTCCTTCCTGTTTACAAGATCAAACTTGAATACTCCACATGAGGAATTTAAAAATAATGTCATTTCAGCCATAATTCAATTTAACCCTAAGGAAATGTAAACCAAAGCTGAGATGCATAGTAGAAAAATTTGCCACATGAATAAATGTGCTTCCATTATTTCAAAATTACTCAGAGTGACTATATTGTTTTAAATCCAGATATACTTCAGGTATCTCATGAACTACACTCCATACAGTATGGAATAACATTTTTAGAAGTTGGCATCCAGAGAACATAATCTTGCTAAGTAAAGGCTGCTCATTGGTTGTTCCCATCTCAAAAATTCTTCACATGTTCACAAGAGGGATGCAGTGTGTAGCCATGATGCACATGCAGCAAGCATTTCATAGGGTGGGCAACTAAAGAGAGACTGATGGATATAGAGCTTGTGGAAACAAAAATTTGTATTCTGACTCCACAAGTACTCAAAAGTGAAATTATCTATTATAGCCAATTCAATCAACTATGTGAAAAGTAAGAATTTATTTTCATATTAATATTTCATCAGTGGAGTTTTCATTTTTACCACTGAGTTGTATTTGAATTCCCTAAATGCAGGCAGCACTCCCTTGAGTGCAGCCAGCACTGGGATGTGGGGGTACTCCTGAATTTATTCCACAGCAGACACATTCTCAATTAATTCTGTCTAGGTAAAGTATAAAACTTCAATTACTTGAAAATTTTCCCACTTTTCACTTTCTTACAACATGACAATACTTTTACTCCAGCAAATGAAATGCATTTTGAGATAAGCTGCAGTTGATTTCAAAATGACCATTATTCTTCTGAGCTGAACTTTTACCAACCTCAGGGCAATCCTTTCTTTTCCCACTGGTAAAGCCATTCTGTCAAATCAAAATGCCTTCAGTAATGAAACGGCTATTAGGAGGTACATCAAGGAGCTGAAGGTAAAATCTTGTACTCTGTAATTTCAGAAGAACAACTCCGTAACAGAATTTATAATGTTAAATAATCAAAACTGGGATTGTACAGAGAAGAACAGAAAACTTGGTATTACAGATTGAAATCACTTTATTCCAACCTATGAACAGATACCTTTTAAGTTGCACTTGTTACAGTGACAGTATTTTGACCAGAAGCAAGTCCAAGTTTCATGAAATTTAAGTAACTGAGTGCATTGTAGAGGAAATGAAAGGCATTTTATAGCTCAATATCCCAAGTATCAAAATGTAAATCCTGCATTTAGTTAGATCTCTAGTCAATATAGACATCTTGAAACTGAATTTGTTTCATTTTCTATTTGACCTTTTCCTTTTTTTTTCCTCTTTTAAATCTCTTTAAAATATGAGACTGACCTTCATATAGGGTTAAAAGTTAAGATTTTTTTTTCTTTCTGACATAGTACACATGATGCAGTAATATGTTAATAGTAAGGTCAACATTACTTGGAAACTTTGTTGTATTAAACTCTGTTCCTGTAAAGTTTTGCTTGTGCTATCAGTGAAATGAACAGTGCAACTCAAGTTGCTGGAATCACTCTGGGTTCCAGGATGCTGCATTAAGCAAGTGTGAAGCCACTGCAAATTCTTTGGTAAGCAGAAAACATCACTCTTTACCTTCTTAAAATTACCTGACTGCAGCAACAGGTATCCCAGCTGGTAAGGCTGTGTATTTCAGGTATAACTCTTCATCTACAAACTTAATAGATTTATATGTGGATTTATCCTTACTTTCTTACAAGTAATGTCACATGAGCTATGGCTAACATTGCAATTTTTGGAGACATAAGCTTTCATCATACTGAGACTTTCTGTCTATAGCAGAGGTTTCCTATGACAAGACAGTCATGCATACAGTATAAGTTTCACTTTCATTTTATCAGAAAGCTGTATCTGGTTATGATCTGAAGCCAAGCATCCATACATTTGAATTTCAATGACGTGTTACATAAACTGTCTACAAACAAAATACAGGTAATTTCACCTTAATGCAGTAGCACATATTCCTTCAGTGGGAAGTGGTGCAATCTGATAGTCTGATAGACTTGCTTTGCTTTCAGCACAAACTCTCTTCCCTTACTCTACTATTATTGCATAATACGAACAATGTAGATTACAGAACTACAGTTTAAAAAAAATCCCAGTCATACATCAGGTCTTCCTCTATGTTCACAGAAAAAAAGCACGCTACTAGCACTGAAGTTCACCGACCAACCAAAGCCCTGATGAAGTAGTCACAGGTTGCTTTTGCGCGCTGACTTCCATGTTATGAATGTGGGCTATTCAGAGGTCTGACACAAAGCACATGGTACCTGATATGGGACAGTATGATACTCTCAAATGAGTAGTTGTGCAGAAAACAGACCTAAGCAAGGGGACAGATACAGGAGAACATAATACACAGCAAAATGAGAAGAGACTGGCTCATCAACATGAAGGGAAATTTCCTAGTTTGTCATTTTCTACCAAAAAATCAGTTCATTGCCAGGAACTAGTTCTGTCCTACAAGAAGCTATTGGCTACTAAGTCTTTTTTCCCCTGTGGCAAATCTGACTTTTTTTCAAACTAAAATACTGAGAAATAATTGTTATTACTAATAAATTTACTCTTGGCTGTGGCATTGTTTGTATTTTCTTGTAATAGGTGCTGTGTTGGTTCAAGAACTGGAGGGTAAAGTCAAAATGCATGTTAAGTCAGCTTTACATTCATGGGCATATACTGTGTTAGTAACAGTTTACAGGTCTGACTATGCTAATGAAATAATTAAAACACAAAAAGAAATAAAGACTGACGTACAAATCTATCACATGTTGGCAACCTACATGAACTGTTTAACTGATGAATTATGCAAATCTATGTTTCCCCAAAGTTTTAAAACATTAATTATAATTTTTAGTATTCTTCTGTAAAGGCAAGCTGTTCCTTAACTGAATCAATGAAAATTTGCTGTCTTTTTCCATTTTCCCTTCCCCTTTGCTGCTTCTTTTCAGAGATCTGGCTGCTGACAGACTGACTTCAGAGTAAGCTATGTCAATAAGAAACACCTGATCCCTAAAGTCACACCTGACAACCAATCCTCCCCACCTTCCCTTTCAAACATCCCTCACACAAACCCCAAAACCTTCCCAGAAAAAAAGCGTGACTTTCCACAAGGCTCATTTTCCCAGAAACCAGGATCACAAAACCACAGCTGCACACAAAGCCACCACAGATACCTGAGACAGAAGTGTCTTGGTATCTCCAAGACACAGGTTCATTTTCCATGATAGGTGACACTGAAACTGATAGGTCTTGAACTTTGAGTTTGAAATACAGGGCTTATGTGAATCAGGTACTGAGTTTGCAACCCCAAATCAATCACAAAGCCAGAAATACTTTGCATGCTTTAGTATGCAGAAGTATGTACATAATTAAATTGTACCTTATTGTAGCCATAGCTTTCTAAGGCAAACTAAGTAGAAGTTTAATATTTGCCTTTTATAGTGCTTGTTAAATGACAATGTTTTTATTTTACATGTATTAGAGCACCTACAAACTCTAGATTCAGTCCCCTTTCATCTCACCAGGCCATTTGTTTTTACAATATAAATCAAAGCTGTTATTTTTGTTGAAGTGGAGTTGCACTAGACCAGTCATTTTTCTCCAACCTGTTGCTTCACAATTTTTAAATATAATTTTAAGTTAGATGAATAAAGAAATCTTGCAACCCTGTGTACCTATATTTAAATGTACATTTCCTTCTGCCACAAATTACTTCTAATATTCATGTAGTCTTTTATATTAAATCTGTCCATAACCAAATACTGCACTTTCAAATTTCATAACATTAGCTTACCTCCCTCTTAATACCAAGCCTTTAGTCTGCATTATATTGATATTTGAAGATGTGCAGCTGTCCTTTTACTTTTGTAACATCTAAGTGCCATAATTTATGCTGAATATTATGCATGAACTACCTAAAGATTTTGCTTTTGATCATAAAAGCCACAGGAGTGAATAGGAATAAAATGAAGGCATACAAGTGATTCTGCAGACAAACCAGCAAACTCTTGGTATCTAGCTGTTCACTAAAACATTTTCATCATTTGTTATCAAAAGGTTTTTTTCAGTGCATTTCAGTATTTATATTTGCATTAGTTAAAAAGAATGAAAAAATGCTGGAGCCTTTTTTTGTAATCTTTTATACAGCTATCGAATTTCTACTTTCTCTCATTTACTGTTTCCAACAGGAACTGACTTTTCATAAGTTCCTAGATGTTTGTAAAAAGGAACAGCAGGATTAATAGAAACCTTTAGAGAAAATGTTTGTCATTTAATCACTACTTTTAAAATACCATTGTTATTGAAGCACCTCATTTTCACTTTTGACTATCTATAAACGATGTTTAGATTGCTAACAGAAAACTCTCCCCTTATAATATGAAGCTATGGAACAAGAATAGCAAACACATGTCACTTAAATATATAACTGATTTTGCAGAATAATATCCATGTGTCAGCTATATGACATATGCAGCTTCATGAAGAAATTATACAATAAGGAAAAGGGTTACACTGCTTTACTTCTCTCAGTCTCGGAAAGGCAACTGAAGGGTAAAAGAGTCTGCACTTCTTAAAAACAGGTTATTTTATGAACTGGGAGGGGACAGACATAGTTATCAGTCAGCATTTTCTCAACATAAAATAATCCAACTCTATTATGTGTGACCACTTAATAAAAAAGAAAAAAGAGCACAAGAAAACACAATATAGTCTCAGTTAAGTGAAGTTTAGAGGATCACAAATACAAGAATTAAACTAACTTCAGGTGTACCAAAATGATTCAACTCACCTCAAAGTCAACATTACTGAATTCAGAGTAGGGATTGTAGCAGATTTTTCTTGTGTGATCTCTCTTAAAACATACAGTACCAAATATGTTCAAAACTGGCAACCATTCACAAGCACATTTCTGGTCCTTATTTTAATAACACCGATATAAGGAAGTAAATCATTCTGCTGCTCCCACACGTCCAAGCCTAGCTTCATTCACTTTTGTTAACCACTTCTTCCAGATGAAAACTGTTTCACTGAAAAGTCAGATAGCTTTATATAACTGTAAATGAAGATGACTATGGAGATTTTCATAGTCTTATAGCAATCAATATTACTTTCAGCAATCAGCAGAAACTAAGAGCATGCAAAAAAGAGCAACAGCCTGTTTACTGGCATTAATTTTTTTTTTTCTAATAACCTGGAAATAGATAAGCTTTACAAAACACTAGCATATTAAAAAGCTTAAAATATTTCCAATAGTATTTTAATTGATTATGATCTTCATTAAAAATTGTTACAGTATTACCATATTGAGCAAGCATAGCCTCAATTGCTATTTCAGCCAACCAAAAAAAAAAAAAAAATAAGAAAAAGAAAAGGAAAAAAATGGAACAAAAAAAAGAAGAAAAGCTTTTTTACTTGTCAGATACCTCATAAAACTAACTTACACACTTCCCCGTGAGTTGTTTACTGCTAGGAAATTGTTAGCCTGCAGAAACAGCCTGGTCGTGCTGTTTTACAGGTCTGTTTTCAAAAACTTTCATCTGTGGTCTAGATTTCATAAACAGAATAGTCAGAACTGTACTCACTTTACCATTTCACTTAAATTGCATTACAGATCGAGAGGCAGTTCATCAAAGGACATATTGCAAGTAAACCAGCAGATATGAGAGGGCAAGATAGATGTGTGCAGCATTTATCTTTCTAAACTCTGAAATATCAAGTTAAAAAAAAACCTTATAAAAATGATTCTGCTACTGCAGCACTCTACTAATATTTCTCTCACTCACCCAGGGGCTTCTAAAAACAGTAGGTCAGAAATCTGCTCCTCTAAGTTCCTAGCTGAGACAAAGGTTTTAAGTAAAACATTAGCAAAGGGTAAAATTCTCTCTTTTGCTGTCTATCAATCTACTCAGAACAAAGCTCACATACACACCAGCAACTGATGTTTCAATAGAAACAGAAAACCCACTCCCCAAAACACCAAAGTCAAAGGTCTTCATGCTTAAACTTCTAAGAGATGTACTGAAATTTGAAAAAAACCCCTATTTCCCAGTTCTATATCCTTATAATGGAGGAATTTTACCTAAAGAACTGCTAAAATTCATTTAAGGAATTTGTGGCATTAATTTCTTGTGCTGCCCTCAAGAAGTAAGGGTGTAAGACATTTAGTCATTGAAGTTTTCTTAATTGTACTACATATAAATGATGCAAATTTTGATCAACTATTCTAAAACATTTTTTTCACATTTCATTTGAAAGAGCCTCATTCTCTGTATGGCTATTTTGTACTAGTACGTGAATCTGCCTAGCTCATAAAATTCCAGGATTAAGAGCTAATGAGTTGCATCCAAAATAGTCAAAGTTGATGTATTTTCAGAGTAAAAGAGAGCGTAGAGAAAAGATGAGGAAATACTAAAATCTGCAGTATTTCAGTAATAACATTCAAAATACAACATTAATAACGGGCTAATGAAGAGTTCACAGTCTCTCTTCCCTTTGACATGAATTTCAGTAACCATGCCAAGGAAAACACAAGCTTCTCATCAATGATTATTCCTGCTAACAAACAGTACTTCAAGGCAAGCAATCCAGCAGGCCGAGTCTCCTCTTTTTGCTTCTTGTACGGACCACACTGCATTAAAAAATTCAAGTTAAACCAAAACCAGCTGGGCCTTACCTCTGTCACTGAAGTCATCCACCAGAATGATCTCCGCGATCAGGCTGTCTGGAGTGCGGTTGATGATGCTGTGGATCGTGCGCAAAAGCGAAGTCCAGCCTTCGTTATGAAATGGGATAATGATGCTCGTGTTTGGTAGTGTTTCCAAGTACACCTTGTGCTTACAGCTGGAGAGGAAAGAAAATAACTATATAAGCATACTGAAAATCTGAGTTGGCATATACTGTCATGCATTTGGGCCATTCAACCAACATGGTTTCCGGCATAAATTCAACAGTGCCATCAAGCAGTACTTTCGTCTGAAAATAACTGGATTGTTTAAAACACATTGCTCACAATACTGAATAAATTGGAACAATGACAACATGTAAGTGGAAAAATCTAACTGGCTGGAATTCTTTTCCTTTACTGAAAACTTCTTCCGGCAAAATGACAGATGACATATCTTCTACGACATTGTTTCCAAAAGCCAAATCCTCTTATCAAAAAGAATTCTGAAGGATAATATGAAGCTAATCTGAAATGATCGTTGTTTGGACTACAAAGAGATAAACTCCAGAAAACAATTCAATATTATCCTGGGTCATTTGTGTATGAAAAACAACATCTGCAAATACAACTCCAACTTCACATCTACAGATCCAAAATGATTGCTCCTATTAATATAGAGATAAAACAACACACAGTTCTGAAAACGTAGACTCATAAACAAGGAAACGTAAACAACCTTTCATCTTTGAAAGGAAAGCACCATACGCTGAACATCTTAATTGCACAGCAACTATGGAATATCAGTGCTTAACCTGATTGTTGTTTGCACATTTCAGAAAGAAAAAACCAAACCCCTCAAAAAATAAATAATGGCCATGCAAATTAGTGTCTCCTAATATCCAAAAATATTTTATGACAAATGTTTAGATTACTGCAACTGATAGGACCTCATCTTTCATGTTTTGTTGGAAAAGAGAAAAAAGGGACATATTCCTCTGTTGTTAACAAAGCCTGGCATTTCCACCTCTGGGGACAAACTAACTGAATGATTCCTCGTTCCTCAAAAGAAAGTCACATCCTGATAAAGGTATCCCTAGAGCAGAAACCTGTCAGCTTTGCAATAAACAAACAAAATTAAAAGTTTAGACCTGCATATTCTAGGTTTTAAAAAAAAGTATAGATATCTTTGCTGCTTGTCAGAAAGTATAACTATGCATATCAAACACTGCTTTAGGATATAATTTTAATTTACATATATTTGCAGCTTGGTTTGCATTTCCTCTTTATAAAAGTCACTTAGAAATCAATATTTACCAATACATTGTACAGCTACCACAGTGATGAAATGTTCTGAAGAAATAATAAAAACTCATAGCTACTACAGTTGTATTTGTAAAATATTGACTGTTACGTAGCTGCGAATAAACTAACTAGTTTTTAGATGCTTTCCTAAAAAATTAAGATTTAAATTTGCAGTTCAGACTTTTCTTCCTAAAACATAGTGAGAATTAATTTAATGACAAGCCATTTTCAGAAATAATAACCGTGAAAACTTTTTAATAAGCAGCTTGCTGGTGAAACATATATGCACACTGGAAAAAGGACAGCTGTTCTGCAAGAATGTGAAGTTCTGGAGAAAACAATGCTCATTATCTACTCACAGAAAAGTCTAAGTATATATATTCAAATGTTTTGTGAAAAATTGCTGCAGCAAAAGAACGTAGCAGAAATTATTTTTCTTATCTGTAGGAAGAAGGACAACAAATGAATCCTATTATTAATACATAGCTGTTTCAGTTGGCAAATTAAGCAAAACACCTACCAAACCAGCACCTAGTGTTGCCAGCTGTTTGCCAACAGGGATGCTTCTTGGACTACAACAAATGCAACTACCAGACACACACTTAACTCTCACACTATTTTTGAAAGCAAAAGTTTTTCCTTTAGAATTTTCAACTCACAGTAAATATGATTTTAAAACTAGTTAGTTTCCACCTCAATAAAATCCCAAGCACAAAAACTAGAAACACCACACAAAACCAAGCAAAAGAACCCTGCATACATCAGACTAAGAACTTCTAAAGGGTAAGAGGAAAGAAATGCCCAAAACACCCAAACTCATCAGAATGCCACTTTTTTAAAAAGTCACCTCTCCAGTATAACAATATACCTTTCAAAAGCAGTTGTACAAAAATGTGTGTCTTTGCATGGTCAATATTGTAACCTTATGTGTGTAAGGATAGGGAAGGTCACTGGATTTGGATATTCTCATTTACAGTTTCAGAGTAATTGCACATGCTGAAGTGATGAAAAGGAGAAGCAACATTGATAGATTTATTTTAAAACTATTCCATTCTTCCTGCTGAACAGATTGCTCTAAAATAGAACCACACTTAGAAGAGGAAAGCATCTTACACTTTCTTAACATTTCTTCATCATTCAACTTTGACCTTATCCTCATTTACATTTACTTTTGATTGCCATTGCAAAGGTATCTGGCTATATGTGAATTCATTTCTAGTAAGAGCCACAACCACCAAAATGCCCTTTTTCTACTTTATATATATATATATATACAAAAACTGGTCAGATTTCAAATTTGTAGAAATGAAACCTTAAATTTCATCATTTTCTACTGTTAAAACAGTCTGCAAGGTTTCATAGTAGCCTGTACTTGCCTTTCTTCAGCAAGTGGAATTCTGCTTATTTTTAGCCCCTTTTTTTTCTGACATAAGACTCTAACTGTAACAGAAGATCACTGTTTTAAAAAGCATAACATGAAATCCACTTTATTTGAAGTTCTATTCAACATTGTCCACGGCAGAGTGCAGCTAGCTCTGTGCTGTGATGGGCTGCAGGACAGACTTGATGAATAGCTGTAATGCTCAGGAAAGGCCCATGAATTGCAGCAAAGATGTAGTTAGACCTCCACAACTGAGACACTGGATGTACCATGAGAATAAACCTATATATGTTTATGAGAATAAACATATATAATGCATGCAGCATTTGTTCAAAGTCCATGAGTGTGCTTCTTTATATACTGAGCTTTACAAGTGATGCCAAATACCCTGGCTGCAAAAAGACTACTTAGAAACTACAGACATTGCTTCTTGTTTTGAAAGGGAAATTTTTGAGTCTCCAAAGAAATGAGAAAATCCAATTCAATATTCTTTCATATTTCCTGAAGAATGTAATTGTACCAAAATTTACTAAAATAAAAAATAAAGCACAGTTTGCTGTAGAAAGGAAAAATGCTATGTATTAAAGATTACCATAACCTCATATACATTAGGTAAAACCTTCTGAATTATGGTATACATGTTAAATGAAACTGAACTATCTACAGAAATATTTAAAATACTACTGAGCAAAATAATATTTTTCCCAGAGCCTCAAAATTTCAGTGGAAAATTCTGTCAGACTTGTATCAATTTAGCAAATTATAGTACTTGCACACAAGAACTCCAATTATCATCCTCCACATAAAGAAGATAATGCAAATCACTTGCACACTTTAGGTGAGTGTAGGCTCTATGTGAACACTAAGTATCATTCAGGTACTTGGAATGGCAGAATGAAGTGTCCAAAGAACACACTGACTTTCACTGAGGTGTGAAATACTAGGAAATCCACAGAGGCCTGGAAATAAATCCTAAAATCAATACTCAAAAAAGGTTAAGATGGACAGATAGGCAGTTCAGGCAGTTTCAGTGAAGTAAGGGTTTGCTCCAAGAAGTAACTCAGAATAGAAAAGATTGTAATGTAGTTGATGTCAATCAACATTACTTTGAGCTCTCCTTTTAATTATGAAATTATAGCTCAACTGATAAAGGCAAATATATTACTGTAGAGCTTTAGTGTCACATCATATTCTGATTAAGAAATTAAAAAAGAAAAAAAAAATCAGTGAGGAAGGGAAAAATGGATATAAATACTAGATCTTTCAAAATAATTTTAATAGTAATGCATTATTTTCTATTTTTAGCTTATTTCCATCAGGACTAGTTTTTGCCCTAGTGGCACTTTAAACTGCATTAACTTTTAAAATAACGTATGAGAGCTCTGCATGAACAAGACTGATTTAAATGGTACATGAAGATGAAGACAGGTTATTTGACTCTGTTAAATCATTCTGTATATATTGTAAAATGGCTTGTTTGAATGAAATTATATATATATTAGTATAAACACATACAAAGTTTCAGAAGAAAAACTTGCCATGATGTTTTGTAATTTTGGGATTGAGGCAGAAAACTAAATCAGTCTACCTGAAATTAGTATACCAAACTGATTTTTCACTTTGGCTTTGATCATAATAATTTCCATGAAAGTGTTTTCTGTAATCAGCCCTGGCTATGTATGTATGCTCATCATTCCCATACTGATAAGAGGACAAATATTTAAGGATGCTAAGAGCACGTTATTTGACTAGACTTCCACTGTTTTCATTAGATTTTTCCTCACTTTTATCCTTACCTCCATACTTCTGTTTGTTCAGGTAACCAAATAGTTCAGTTCAGTTGTATTTTTAATGCTTAATGTTTGAGGTACCATTCATTCACTTTGCTCAGAAACCTCACACTATATCCTTCCTCAGCTTACCTTCTTCAGCTACAGGACTAATGCAGCCTCCTCATTAGTGGCTAGTAAGTGATCATGAACAGAACTGGAGGTTTAAGTGCTCAAGGTTTGATGCTGTCTTCCACAAAGTATTCAAAAAAATCCCGATCAGTCATAGTTCACATCTCTTCTCGTATCTCTAGGTCTGTGTCATGCTACATCATCAGCACCCAGTGCAGTGTAACAGCAAACATCTGCACATCCTGTGGCACATCCTAACTGAATAGACCCAGGCTTCCAGTATTCTTCAAAGGGTGAATTTGGGATTATTCCTAGCTCTATAGACTGCCAGACTAGGCTGGTGAATTCAAACAGCTTGCCCACTTCACAGCCAGGACTGGAATCCAGAAATATATGGGTATGTTATCTCTCTTGTCCTTTCACCATGCAGTCTCATCATATGCAAGTGACATGCCAACTCTTCTCTTAAGAGCTTTAAAAGACAGTGGCTTTCAGTGTTTAGAACTATACCGCCTACATTACTGATCATCTTCAGTTCATCTAATGGAATTCCTTTCCAATACTTTCCTTATCAGAGACTGGGAATCCATCTCATTGATGAATTCCATAGTGACATATTTGATCACACAAAACAAGGCAAAAAACTAGCTTATCATTATTCCATACAGCAAGTTAACTATTAAACCAAAATACTTTGCTTCTGTAGTATAATCCTACTGCATGCTAGTCCTGTTATGAAGGCAAATGGGGAAGAGGATGTCCATTTTATTCTCTGGGTGAACCCTTTTTTAATTTAAAGGAAGTGTATAGTTAAAATTTTTGTCTTTTTATACAATGCACTCATCCTGGACACTTAAAAATGCAGAATTTTCAGAAAGACTTCAGTTAAGTAACTACTAGTCTTTTGGTTGTACCTTTCAAAACAAATAAATGGCTGCCAGCAAAAGAGATTATTTTAAGCCCTTGGAAAAGCAAGGTCATGTATTTCCAGAGCACAGTATCCAAATGCCTGAATCAACGAGCTGTGAGGGGACAAGGGGATGAAGAAGCAACAGTATATATCTAGGACTCATGGCAGGAATACTATTCAAGGGGGTGAAGAACCTGATGACTGAAACTAGAAAAGTGCTCCTAACTCAGCAGAAGCATTTTCTGCATAACCTCAATAGAATACTATGGATTGGCCTTAGTAATGTACAACAGAAGCTGTCCTAAAGATGCCTCTTTTTTGCATTTAAACATAACATATTTTAGTGCAGCACAATAGCACTTATTCATGGAACAATGCTGAATAATAGGTTCAGTAGCTAAGATTAGAAATTGGAAAATTTCCTGACATAGTAGATTTCTTCAAGCTTGTTTACTGAAGTTTTAAATCTCAGAATAACTTCTGTGTTATGTCTGAAATGTCTTGGTAGATACATTTAGCATGATAAGCAACAGTCATCCTACTAGTTAAGTAGCTCCCACCTGTATTTTCTTACTGAAGGTATTACATTACCATTCAGAACAATGGGAGTTTAGAGGAGGACATGCATTATCCATTGCCCGTGCACAAATACTCAGAATTATTAAATTACACTAGCAATGTGGACTTTGCCAAAAGTATTTTATAAATGCCAACGCTTGTGTAAAAAAAAACCAAACTAAAATCAAAGACTGGCATGAAATGATGAATTTGCTGATGAGTCAGATACAATGTCATTTTCAAGACTATAATGAATCAAAAGTTATGAACCTTGAATTATGCTTTCAAATATTGCTATCCTCAATCAATTTAGTCTCTCTTTCCCTGATATTTCAGAACTTAATACCTGGTATTTCCTATCAAAGAATATCACTACTTCATTAAATTAGTCCCTCAGAGACTTCTGGATGAGATTTTTACAAACAGAGGCCCTATCTACTGGTCCACAAGCTGTTTCCACATTGTGACGTTGTACTTATTGCTTTGAAAATCAATCTCTGTCCAAAGAATCTCCTTTCTCTCTCCCTTCTATTAGATACATTATTAAGCACTAATCATATGTATGATTCAATTTTGTAATTTATTACTGTTTTGAAAAACTGAACTCAGAAAGCTGCACAATACTGTTTATTATGCACACCTGCCACAGAGTCACCAGAAGATGGCTACTTATGAAACCCAAGTTCTTTACAAAAAGGTAAGGTAGAGTTTACTTGCAAATAATTTCTATAGTAAAAAAATTTTAGATACACATAATTGACAAAGTAGAATTTTCTACCAGCTTTGCACTTGGCATGCTGCTCCTACAGTTTGTTTTTGGAGCTGGGCACTTGGCTCCAGGAGTTCAAGGCTTATTCATAGAAACAGGACACAGTCACACCCTTTAACTTGCTTTAAAACACTCAATATCGACTTAATTATTCCTCTGATGTACAGAATTCTGTTGGGTTGAAACAAGAATCAAAACCAACTTTCTGAACAAAACAATTTTAGAGTTGGCTTCAAAGTTGCAGGGAGACTTTGAAAAGGTTAAGAGAATAGCAAGACGTTCTTCTATTCCTGAAATATTAACCTGCCTGAGAAAGAAAAAAAATTGTCCCAGAAACACCGTGAAGCTACCTGCAGCAGGCACATTTAAAACACAACCTGAAAAGAGAACTATTCATAAAAAGAGAAGTAACAAAAAGGAGTTATAATTACACTTCTTTCTTATTTACTACTAAAAATCCTAAGACCATTATGAATTCATTTTGTAGGTTAGCCTACTGTACTGGGCACAAATAACAGCATCTATTCAATAAACAAGAATAGTTCTGTTTGCTTCCCTGATAATTTTATAGGTGAGAGTAAAAAAAAGTCCTAAAACATCACATGAGCTTAAGAAAAGATGCAGAACTTCCAAACCCTCCATCTTTACAGCTTCACAGTTAACAGAAACACGCAGAAATATACTGCCTCTGTAGCAGACAAAATTAAAGAATATAGGCTTCTAAAATGATGAGGAAGGAGAGCAGGGCTGGAACCATTCCAGTCACTTGACAGCAAAAGCTGATTCGTAAAAGCAGCAATTTGCTTGACCCTGTAGATATATCAACAGTGTTTTATGCATGTTAAGGGACAGCAGTAGCAATGCTGTGGTCAGTTACCAGGCTCTGTGCCTTCCAAACACATCAACAACCTTGAAAATTGCCCTGATGGATAATAACATCAGAGAAGTTAAGTGTCTCACAGACATCCCTGTGCTGCATTTAGGAAACAACATAGTAGCCTACTATGGCAGTTTCTGGATCATAAAAGTAGCCCACCTCTAGTTTTCTTCTCTTAAAATAAGTGCTAGAGAAAGTTAAAGCAAAACAGAAAGAGATTTTCAATCTTTTTTTCCCCACTGACTTTGTCAGCTCTCACTCTCTTAGCTAAGCTGCTTTTTCAGATCTGACCTTTTCTTTCCCTTTATTAAAAGAAACTACAGCACCCACTGGGCTCCCAGGTACTGACAAGACCTGTATAAGATACCAGGACAAAACATTTCACAGTGAAATTTACATAGTAATTGTCTTAGCATGTCAAAGTATTCAATTTACAGCAACAAGCTTCAGTCACACCATGTTTCTGTTCCAATCTAGTCATGTCAACTGAGCCTGATTAAGTAGTGATAACTAGTAATTTCTCCTGTCATTTGACAAGGCTATAAAATTAGCTTGGGTGTGAGTTGATGGCAGGGAAAGTAATCTTTATTTTCACAGTGACTCACAGCTGGGAAGAAAGCAGGCATTACTGGGTATGGGCCTCAATAAATGTCACAACACTTTACTAGAACAAATAAACCTTCTCCGAAACATTAGTGCTATTTTCATGAAAAAGAAAAAGCAGAGAAAAGATGAAATTGTACAGTAGAAATTGTTTGTGAAATTGCTGTTAAATGCACTATCAACATGAAGGAGGCAAAGTCCTGTGCTCTATGTAGACTTCCCTCAGCATGGAATTTATCAGAACTGATGGAGTTGAATTAGGTGCTTGGTACTTTATATCAAATTGCCTCATTTTGGCCTGTCATGTACAGTCTCTTCAGCAGCACTGTGTGTCTCTGAAGAAATCAAAGTAAGTTTGCCTCACTTTGTCCTTCAAACCAAAAATTTCCTCTAACCAAGGGAAGATTCCAAGAGTCAGACAAAACATATTGACACAAAGAACGTTTATGCTTGCAAAGTTCTGCTTTACAATACAGTGAGTTATAAAATTATCATCACTTATGGAAAGATGTTACTTTAAAAAAAAAATTAATATGCTTTAAGAAATTTATCTACTCACCCACATGTATTAAATCTAGATGGCTTAGGAAATAATACATATGGTCATTTCATAACATCTCAAAATTCCTCACTAGCAAGTGCACATCAGAAGACATCCTAGTACTCTAATTATATTTTAGCTTAAACTTTACACTTTGTTACCTATGAATTCAAAAATAACAGATAGCAGACCAATGTATTTAATACATACACAAGCAAACACTCTCAAACAACCTTTTTTTTTTTTGCAAGAGAAGATCACAGAAATAACAATGTATTAAAATTAATTCATTCAAACCTAGCATACTTATCTGATTGTCTCTCACAAGTAAGGCAGACCTTAACATGATCAATAAAAACTCTCTGTTTTGAGTCTAAGATCATTTTCCTGGCTGAAGAAGAAACAGGATTAGAATTCAGGTTTTTGCCACTTCAAAGTGCATTTTAAAGCACACTACTTCAGGAACAAACCAACCTGTGACATTCAATTGCCCTTTAACTTCTGTTTCAGAAATCCCAGTTATCTTTTTACCACTTGTCCTTATATTCCAAAGGTATCCCATAGACTTCTAGGAACCCTCCAGAAGCTCAATTACTCCTCCCAGTCCTCAGGCACTTCTCTCAATGGCTGTGACCATTCAAAGGCCATTGAGAGGAACCTCAAACAGACATCAGTTCCTTCAGCATTCATCGGTAACTCCCTCAGGCCCATGGACTTGCTACGATCAGTTTGCTTAAGCATAAAATAATTAATTTTCAAAGATAGTCTTTCTCTGATCTACCTACATCTCTTCATCACTCCTGTTCACTGCAATATGTGGTCAGGCTTACACTTCTCTCAACACCATCGCCTGTACACAATAAAACAGATATTGGGCAAGATAGCACTAAGTCTGGCCAGCGTCTATAACTCCAAAATCGCAGCTGGTAGACAAGGGAGCAAATGCTGTGAAAAAGCTCTTGGGCCTCATGGACCACATGTGCCAACAAGGTCAGTAACTTCTCATGCCTAGTGCCACATCCTGTGGCCAGCACAGCCTTCAGAAAATTGGAGCTCAAGAAAGTTGCTCGCAATCAAATCAGGCCAAATAGAAGTTGCTTTTCCATTCCAGCATTGCTGCACATCTTTTGTCCTTATTACGTGAGGTGCATCAGCTAATTGTGTTGCTATTGAGAATATACTCCTGGCTCAGTAATGTGTACTGAGGCTCTTCATAAAACTGATATTAACACTATATATCATCACTTTCACCTATGAACTTCAAAGATACAAAATCCCAAAACATCCCGTACTTCTCACAAATCTTAGCAAAGCTGGATGTACTTTCCAATTTTACTATTGTATTATTTGACAGTTAAAAGTTCAATCTTTAATCATTGCCAAATGCTAATAGGCTTGGCTATCCCAGATGTACAGAACTGGCTGGAGGGTAAATATGCTTCAGAATTCCTGTCCCCATTAAGTTTAGATTTCACAGTTATGTTTACTGCATCTTGCTATTTTCTCAGCAGCGTGGGAGGATTTATTGGATTCTAAGCAAGATGCAGAGCATCTAAACACACAAAAACTACTTTTTCCCATGTGTATAAACAGATTATTTCTTTTCTCAAATAATTTTCCATAAACAGAAACATACCCATTGGGCTTGGACTCTCCTCACTGGCCTATTTAATACTGCAGCCTATTTCTCAATAAAAGGATGGAAGAGGAGTCATCAATCTTAAGCCACATTTTTGCTGCTGCTGCCCTAAATAAAAAGACACACAAGCACCCAGAAAGCACTTAGGAATTATTCCATGTTATTTGTTACCATCAATACATATCCTGCAGAGAGAGTGACAGGAGGCATGACAGAGACAGAAAGTCATAGGTTTTCCTGAGTATAAAATATTCCTGATCCTGTTTTGAGGAGCTGCACTTCAAATGGGATGCCCTGAAGCAATTGCAGAGAAAAATCTGGCCAGGCTTGGAAATAGGGACATTGCCTATCGTGTTTTGGACCACATGACTTTTCACTTTCCCTACATTATTCAGCAACTGCACAAAACAGTCTGAAAAGCACAACTTGATTTTAAACAGTTGATCTGTGGCCAGATAAAGTTAAGCTAGTACTACTAACCAGCAGTATGAAGGAATGCAACATGTATGTGTGTCTGAAGATCTTTCTGGTTTCCCAAAATGAATGAGAACTAGAAAAAACATTCTACTATCTTTGTTTCTTCCACCATATTATCAAAACTTCAACAGAAGATCGATACAAACAACTAATTACTTCCATAAGACTTATTAAATATTTGTAAATTTAGCATACTTAAATTATTTAGTCTAATTTTTATTTTTTTTTTTAGCAAGGCACGATAGCCCGAGCCTGTCTTTAAGATCATAGACAGCTGAGGGAATTAGTTGGAATTTACCTTGGAGTATTGGATTAAAGTTTTTAAATTTTAGTTTTAGGGACAATATACATAGGCTAGATTGTGACAAATACAATGTATTTATAAAAAAAAGTAACTAAATACAAAGCAGTAACTACTTTTTTAGGGGATTCAGACATGTACTACTGCCTAATGTATCTGATGAGATCCCTTTCCCATGAGTCTAGTAATACTAGTATTTTTGCAAAGTGTACTAAAACAGAGTGATTAAAAGCAACTCCAACTCTGTTAACTCTGCAACTACTCTAAAGAAACATAAAAACAGAGTCAATCAAAAAACATACTGCCTGGAGAAATCCCATTACATATTCATTTTAGCCTCTTTTAAAAATACAATGGAGAGCAACCACACTGCATTCAAATGTTTTGAGAGAGAACCATTCAGGCATTCTCTCAGCTTCTGCTACTGAAAAGCAGAGTTTCAGTTATGCAGAACCCATGGAAGGAAATTTGGTTTTGTTATTAGAAAGAAATAAAATCTCATTAGTGTTCAGGGCACAGAAGATCTAACAGCCCTTAGCTAAACACTCTTATTTCTTTGATTATGTAAATGCATTTCTTCTGATGGTTGTGAAAAATTTAATGCCTAAGAAAAATGAGCATAGTTCAGACTTCTAAAAAGGAATACTGCTGGGAGTGACAGTGAAGGGCCAGTACTTCACACAGCAACAGCAAGACCAACAGAAAAGGATTGGAAACACTGACTCCAGCCCATACAGGCTAAAAACCAGACATTAAGAGAATCAGGTTGGACATTCCTTAATGTATAACACGAATGGTAAGAATTTCGTTACCAAACGAATCTATCTAAACCTGAAAAGAATGAGATTTCCTGTGATAGATTACTCAAGCAAGCCAGGAAGGATTTGTGCACCTAAGATCTAAGACTACTCAAGTCATAGAATCCTAGAATAGCTTGAGCTGGAAGGAATTCACAAGGATCATCAAGTTCAACTCCTGGCCCTCCACAGGAGGACTCCAAGAATCACACCATTTGCCTTAGAGCATTGTCCAAACATTTCTTGAACTCTGTCAGGCTTGGTGCTGTGACCACTTCCCTGGGGAGCCCGTTCCAGTGCCTAATCATTCTCTGGTTAAAACCCACCTTTTTCTAATAACCAACCTAAAACCCACCCTGACTCAGCTTCAGACAATTCCTTAGGGTCCCCTTAGGGTCCTGTCACTGCTAACCACACAAGAGAGATCAGTGCCTGCCCTTCCTCTTCCCCTCATGAGGAAGATTGCAATGAGGTCTCCCCTCTGTCTCCTCCAGGCTGAACGGACTAAGTAACTTTGGCCACTGTTCATACGGCTTCGCCTCTAGACCCTTCACCTTCATGGTACTCCTTTGGATGCTCTCTAATAGCTTTATAACTTTCTTATATTGTGGTGCCTAAAACTGTACGCAGTTTTGAGGTTGCACCAGCACAGAGTGGGACAATCCCCTACCTTGCCTTGTTCACAGTGCTGCGCTTGATGCACTCCAGGATACGGTTATCAGCAATTAATCTACAAATTTTAGAGAAAAGGAGACCTGTTGTTGAAATTAAGCTATACAAACATACCAAACAAAAAGATTTTAAATTATAAAGCTTGCAACTGTATTGATATCAGGGACTAACTTGAATTCCTTGATTCAGTAATGAAAGGCTTAAAAAAAGGATTGTCTACCATACAAAGACTTAGGAGCTTGAAACAGGATAGATCACACAATTTATATTCACTGTTCAGACTAGATGATTGCAATCCTTCCCCCAAGCCTCATTAAAATTAAAAAAACATTTAAACCGCTATTCAAAACATGAGTTAGATTCAATTTCCTTTGTTTGAACAGAACTGGCATGAATAGCAGAATATTTGATAATGTGAAGAAGATAAGAATTAATTTTAACTGGCAAATTCAGTGTTAGAATGTAGCATTTCTCTTTCTACAACAGAAAATAATACTGTCAACTTTTTCCCTAACATTAGCAAGTTTGTTGTATTCTAGACTACAGAAAGTGGCATGAAGCAGGTGAAAAGAGAAGTGAATGAAAACACTCTTCTTGTGGGTTTTGAAATATTCCTTATATTGGTACAGAATTTCTAATCCCTAAATATTAATTTCATTGCTTTCTCTCAATACTACCCAATACTCAACATTGCCTTTCGCTTTGAGTGACCAGAACTCTTATTTTCACTAAATCAGTCCTGAAACCAAACAAACTGAGGTGATAAGCCTCTTTCAGATTGTTATGTGGAATTAGGTGGGAAAAAAAGTTTTGTTTGATTGTTTCTTTGTTTAACTGCTGAGACAGCAGTGACTGTGGGCCAAAACCAGAGAACTAGCTAATGTAGCTTGGCACCCACTGTACCAAGGCTTTCACAGAAGAGTGGGGCAGAAACAAGACATCAAAGACCACTCAGAAATGGAAAAAACATTCTTGGAGCACAGCTATGAGAGATGGAAAAAACCATGGGAGATATTAGAGGAATGTAATAAAAATATGTTAAGGATGCAGGAAAGGTCAAGTCAGCCTTAAAATAGAAGTTAGCTGTTTCATTTCTCTACAGTTTTTTTTTTTACAGAACACACATTTTGCTGTCTTACAAAGGAAAGAAGAATCAATCACAACATCTTGCCAAAGTGTTTTAAACACCACAGGCAAAACAAAAGAGTATTATTAAACAAATTTGAAAACTCGAATTTCTAAGAGCTCAATCATCTAAATATTTGTTTATTCTACCCATCCCCCTGACAGAAGGTGTTATTTGCAAATCCTGAGCCAAATTTCCAAAGAGACTCAGAAAGAGAATTTATTTGAATTAAAAAAAGTTTTTTCTGCTGTCTTTGCATACTTGCCAGAAAACCAAACACTTGAAAGTGGTTCTTAAAATTTCTTTGGTTTTACTTTGGAATAAAATATTTTTGAAGTTATTTTAGAGGAATGTAGAAACTATTGCAGCTGTTCTTTTGATTTAAATAAGTTTTAATTCAAATTATAGGATTTACCACTCAATTTTGTTGCATTTTAAGGTTCATTTTGTGAATTTTCTCTACTGGTGGCAATGAAACCATTCTATTTGATTCTATAAAACATATCATAGACAGTATTTTCAGGAAATCAGTCTTCAGCAGATGATGACCATTTTCCTTGTGCAAACAGCATACACCAAATAGAGACATAGGATCAAAACTCCAAGTTTATAGTACAAGCATCTCTTACAAACTTGCATAAGGCAACAGCTAAAAGCCTCAAAGCACTTAGAAGCTCCACAAAGCCAAACCCTTTATAGTGCTCAAAAACTGGCCAAACTAGACCTGCCTGCTATGCTATACCTGATTTATCTACCACAATATTACTGATAATGTTCTTCCTTTTCTTAGAGAGAAATTACATAATTTTCCAATATGAAAGCAACTTTATTAGTGCCATAGTTTAGCCCCAACCTCTAGCATGGATAACACGTAAATTTGTGAAGAAAATTAACTCTAGCCCAGCCATCACCAGCACAATGATGTGAACTATTTCAGATTTCACACATACTTCTGAAGAAAGGAAACACGTCCAAAAGTGAAGTGCAGTTTGAGACTGGCGATATTTAACACACAGCAGCCAAGAAATGGGTTTGTTTCTAACAGTAGATCAGAAAGTATGGTGAGACTTCCATGTCTCCTGGAAGTTCAAGAAATACACTTGCTTCAAGGTATAGCCATCAGAAGTATTGAGCCCAGCTTTATCACCTTAATTGATGCACTATTTAGTAGGCAATTATAGCACAAGAACATTTTTTCTCTTTAGATGGTAAGTGATACAGTCAATTAACTAAAGGGCTACTTGTGTTATCAGTGTTTGAGATAAGGAAGGTTAGAAGGCCATGACTCAGGTCAGTTCAGTCAGGACACTACTAAAACATGCACCATATGAGATTTCACTGAACGCCACAAGAACCTAGCTGATTCAGAACATGGAAACAATGCAGGCAGCTAAGGATACAAGCTTCCCAAATGGGACGTTTAGGTGCAAGTCACAAAAAGATCTGTGCTGGGGAAAAGAGGGCAGAGAAAGGTGGGTGTGGCACTGGCTTGTTTCTAACACGTCACTTCTGACAACACATCGCTCACCTAGCTTCTGGGGACATGTGTGGAAACATCAGGAAAGGGACTGTGAGGACAGCAGCAGGTGAGAAAGAGGTTGCTGAAAGACCAGTTTACAAAACCACAAAGGGTTGGTAAACCTGACAGCTTCCTTTTGTGTTTAGTAATTCTCCTCTGCAATTTCGCTAACAGAGGAGGTTGCTTGATGAACATATTTATTATACCGACAATCTAACCTACCACAGCTTCAATGCTCTACAGCTAGCTGTACATTACAACTCAAACTTCTTGGAAGCACTCATTATATAATTTCAGGTAATTTGGTAAAGAAGAAAGCAAAGAATGTTTATAAAACATACAGCTTGTTATAACAATATATTTCTTTTTACTCAATCTTATGCAAACAATACTAATAGATACAAATTAGGAGAGAAAGCTTTTTTTTTTCCCTCCAAACATTACAACAATTAAATCAGACAATTAACAATTAAAATTAAATTAGAAACATCTCTAACAAAAGGTTAATTCCTCCACTGTGAATTTCTTTTTTTAAACTCTTACTAGGCAAACATTTATATACTATTCATTCTTTGAAAAAGACAGTTCCATATTTGACAGAAAAAGAGTGTTAGTTGCCGTGATATTTCTTTTCTCCCTGCACTGAGAACTTCTGTCAAGCTCTGAAGTTCTGCTCTGTTCTCTGACAACTTTTCATACCAAAATAAGAACTGAGTAGATATCTTAATGTGAAACACTGTATAAAAAAGAGAATTGTATCTAAATGAAAATACAAATTTAGTCATGGAGACAAGTAGTTTTGTCTCACTCCTATACCTTTCCTCCATACAGTAGTTGCATAACATCCAATTAAAAGGCGGGGGAAATTCCAAGGTAAGGAGACAAATTGAAATCAGTTCTCCTTTCAGAGTTCAGAATGACTCTAGAGGACAAGAGCCTGGAGCCTAGAAAGGCAAAAGTGCCCCTTTTCCTGTCACAGATAGGAAACTCTACTCTTTGTATAAAGAAGCCAAAAATCAAAGAACATGAAAAGCAAGTTATGTTGGCTGTATTGCGATTTTTAGCTCAGTGATTATTTTCCAGGATAATCTTTATCCCATTTCTCTGTGTTATATTAATGCTGTTAGGGAACAATACCATCATCCAGTGCCCCCAAATTCTGTCTGTGCATCATGCACGTTCTGTTTTTACATAATCCTACACTGCATAAATCAGCTGAAATATCACTACCCCACAACCTGCAGCTATTAGATTGTTTCAAGTTTTACGTAACAAAACAGAAGAAATATTTTGCAAACACAGCCAAAAACTATATACAAGTTGTCACTCTGCTCCCCAGCCCAAAGACCTGCAGCAATTAACCAAACGAGAACATGAGAAACCATGTGAATGCTTTCTAGCACAATTCACTACACGGATTTAATAAAAATCATTCTGTAGTGAAAAGAGGCCTTCTATAGTCTTAATGTGTTACTAATCAGATGAGAAGTCTCTTTAAAAGACAGAGCAAATGATTTAACAACAGTGGAAAATTTTCCACTTCCTACTTAATGAAATTATTTTTTTCTTGACTGAGGGTTCATGTTTTACCTTCCAGGAAAACAACTTACTTAGAGACACACAGAAAAAATTTTAAAAATTAAATAGTCCAGGAAACAGTTTACATACTTAGGATGTCGGATGTCTGGCAGAGATCGTTCCAATGCTATATTGTTGCTAACAAATATGTTGAAGCCATTTTCCCTATAAGCAGAATCATCATGGTCTTCCTCTGTAAGAGGGTACGGTTTTCCATGTTCACCTTTCCCTATAACAAAACAAAACAATTATTTGCCTCAAACCGACAGCAAAAAATGTACTATGAAGACAAAAAAGAAAGTTACACTGAACTTCAATTAGTACACTGTGCCTCGAATACATCAAAGAAATTTCTTGCAATGTCTTTAGCAAAACTCCTGTTATTGCCAATACAAAACCAGAAAGTAGGTACAAATAACAAAACTCACAAGTCTCTCAGAATGCACCCAATTAATCTAACTTTCCTCTTTCCAGACACATAACCAGGTTAAAGCCATTTTATACAGAAAAATTTCAACTGTAAATTAAGCTAAGACCTTTCTTTTCCATAGCAAAATTATGAACAAAAGGATCAGTTCCAGTAATATGCCTTTTGATCAATATGAGGAACCTGGTTCATGAGTTTCTTTGCATGATAGCACCCCTACCACCCACTCATATTTTCAGAATACAACTTCAGCATTGAAGTTTAAGGTATTCAACTTTCCAGAAGAAACAGTATGGAAACCAGATGTGTTCCTCTAGGCTGCTTAAACACACTTGCACTCCTAGGGACAAGCCAGATTTACTCAGTGTTTCTAATGTCACAGCACTGTGGAGTTGGTTTCAGAAACTGGCCACTTTGTGGTTCCCCAAAGAAATCATTGGCTTGTTCCCTGGCAAAGCACAGACTTTCTATTCCAGCTTTTTATTCCTAAGTTAATTCTCAACATCAGTCACTTGACTTGCACAGTACCCACCTCAGGCTACTATACCTCTATCTCTTCCAGTAAGAGAGCAGAGAACAAATAAAAACACTTCAAAGAATATCAGATCATAAAAGCCTTCAATGCTTCTCAACTACTTTTATTCGTCCCATTCTTGCAGAGGATGTACTCTTCAGAATTTCAAAACCCTTCAAGCCTACTCAGGCTTTACTTTACATCTCATTAATCAGGTTACAACCTCTCTCTCCTTCTACCTCCATGCTCCCTCTTAAGAAAATACCTCCTTTACCCTGGGCTCTTATAAAGAAATGAATCAGCTGGATTCAATAAGTGACCAAGAGCATGTGATCCTCAGATAATCAGGCGCAGCTACAGGAGTGGATGAAGAGGAGAGCAACCAGAAGCTGAGAGAAAGAGTCAGTGGTGTTCTTAAAGCCCATAAGTCTCTGTTAGTGCTCTATTTCACACTGCACAAGCACAAGACACTAAAAACACAGAATATGCAATTAAAGATGCTGTAGTGACTCAATTTTTGCCTTTCTCAGCTAAAATAGTAATTCTTTTACTCCAAAATTTGTGTATACATTTACAATTTCATTTAAATTCTTAATGAAAACAATTACTGTTACTTACAAGGGGGAAAGATTAATTAGTATAATGAAATACTTCCTGTTCCTTACTAACAGGTATTTTACCATTTTTATCCCCAAATGCATGCAACACACTAACATAATACAAAATCTGAGACTAAGCTTCTATGGGAATCTTTATAATTTCACTCTAATAACAGGGAGGAACTATGATACTAAAAATGCAGCTAATGAGTCAAAGTACTACTCAAAATTCAATAGTACAATTGTATCAAATACGATTAATAATAAAGTAACACTAAGCTAATGTCATTCAACCTAAGATATAGATATTTTAGCCCCTCTCTTTCAGCATATATTCTAAATAGACCAAAAGTAAATATTTTAACTGGCTATTAATACGAGATTTATCCAGGTAGTTACTAATATTGTGACAATTCTGAAATAAATGATTAAATATGATTAAAACATACTACTGAAAAAAAAAAAAAATTACTACAGAATTTCCTGTATATTCCAGATATTCACCCTGTATCAAGAGAGGTGGATTCTTGCTTTGCTTTTCTTAAATGAGTCTCTTTGGCTCTTCAGGAGATGAATATTTTTCCTAACAGTAGAGTTTTCTTTATAATGTCCCTTGCTAGTGAAACTGAAGACAAGCATTTTTAAAACAGTCTTCTATTCTTCCCCACCAAATATGGAGCACTATCACTATGCATAAGCCAAAATTATAGATATCATGGTTGTTATCTAGAGCAACTTAGGAATGGGCAGAACTTTCTCCTATCGTGCTGTGTAAGTATTTTTGCTTTTGCACTTATACAGTATAGCTCAGCTGGGAGGTGCACAACTAGAGGTTGTGAAGCATGACTCTTTCCTAATACTTTATTAAAATACACATGTAGAGCATAAACAGAGGCTTGTGAACTTTTATAAATCTCATATTTCTCCCAGTTTTTTGTTTGCATGCTCTCTCACCCTGCAGTTCCACCTGATTAGCTAGGGATCATTAGCTAGGGGAGCCATCTATCAGATCCAGCTGGAAGCAGTTTGCTAACTTCTCTAAAAGAACTCAGGCAAAAAAAGACCATTCCTTATGAGTGACCTTGGAAGGAGAGAAATAGAGAGCTCAGAAGACAAGTGTTACAAAAATTAAGTACAACTTTTGGGTGATCATTAGGCTTGAAGGATTCCCTTTGTAGAGAAAAGTGCCATGTATGAGTCTAGTCAGCATTAAAAAAACATCACAAGCACAGAAAACTCTGCTGTCACTGCTTTACCTTCCTAGATGTCTGACAGTCATTTCTATCATTGCACAATGGTTTGGAGGTGGACCTAAATGCCAGGATAAAAAAGGGAAATTTCACAATGCAAGAAGAGTAATATTCTGGTGAAAAGGAACATGTTTAAGTATAATTTTTCATTACTGCGCACAGAAGACTACTTTAAGTCTATTGATAGATAGATACAAGCCCTCTTATACTCTCTCTTCCGTCTGAAGGCAAAACAGCAGCACAGAAAGTGCAGCAAGGCTATAAAGTGCTGTAGGAACTGAGAGTAAAAAAACTCAATGGTGAATTCTTTTCCCTCTTTACATCTAAAAGGGGACTGACCCAAATGTCATAGATAAAACCAAGCCAGCACTAAGACTTGGTACTAACTCTCTGAGACTGGTTTACAATTGCAGCAAAAATAACCTGATAAACTAAGGACAACCATAAGTTTTAGATCAGGATTTTGATTTTTCAAGCAAGGGAGAAACCCAATAGCACAAGAATGACACATATATTCAACCTGGGCCAAAAAATCCCATCAGAATGCTCTGCTGCATGGGAAGCCTTACAGCAATGTTTAATTCATAGAGTGGTGTCTTACCTTTGTGATTACAGAATTATTAGACTGATTTTTACCTCAGTACTCAACATCAGCAAGTATGACAATATGCTAGGTTTTCCTTTTAAGGCACTATAATGATTTTGGAGTTAACATCTCTACACTGCTTAGTACTATGTTATTGTAAGGGTGTTAATACACCATCTTAAAATGCTTCTCCATAGGTATCTAGATTAAAAAAAAAGGTAAAATAAGATATTGGAGACATCAAGATAAAGTACCAGCTTGGCCAAGTATTAGGAACTCTAGAAGGCTTTTTTAGCCCTACTCAGGGCTGTTACTGTCTCCTGGGAAACCATGCACTGTATACCTAGCCCTAAAGATTTTCAGTTTTATGCTTGACAACTTGTGATAACTGATAGCTCAAGGACACCTCAGTTAGGCATCTTCTGCTTATATGTAATGCAGATATAGCAGAAGGAGAATAAGCTGTCTTGTTCAACAGATGGTACAAAGGGAAGACAATTAAGGTGAAACAAGAAAATAAAAAAACATTCTGTATACTCAGTACAAAAGTCTAATTGCAGAATAAGGACTCTGGATCAACCACATTGCTATAGTTGCCAGGTACTATAATTATCAGGAGAACAGGGGTATTGTTGGCAATATAGATCAACTGTAAATGAGTTTGAATATGCAACAGAAGAGGAGTTCTGCACTACTTCCATATGCAACGGATAGGGGATCTTGCTTAAAATTATAAACAACAAAACACATGGCAAAGGATTCTCATTTCCGGGTCTTTTGGGTTTTCATTTGAGGTTTTGTTTTTATAATTTCGATGAACTATTTATAATTCAGTAGGCATGGTAAAAAAGATTGGCTTTGCCATATAAGCTCAAAAAGTTAAGCAACTGCTTGACATCTTAACACAGGAAACCAAGTGGATAAAGAACAGAAGCCATTCAGTGTCTGCAGGGAAGAACTGTGTACAAATCTGAATTATTTACTGTTTATACTCACTGCTATTAGTTTACTCAGGCATGACTACACAGCTACACCAAGTCAAGACTATAATTCACATAAGTATTTAAGCACAGCCTTTAATTTAAGCATTCAAGCATTCTTTAACCCTAAACCATTTGTAGTAGGGAATAAGAATTCTCCATGTGCTAAATGCTTTAGTACATACAAGGAGTTTATTTTAATACATGAACCTACAAATAACTAAGCCTTCTTACTTATAGTGCATTTTATTCTTTTGGATAAGTTAATTCTGCCATTCTTTAAAATATATATTGTGAATTATCTCTAAATATTCCACTGAGAATATAGCACAGCTCATCTGTGCTCAGCACACATAAACTCCAAGCCTGTCCTCTCTCATGAAGTTCTCACAGTGAGAACAGATGTCTAATCTTATCCTAGAGCAATCTTTTAATACAGAACTGAAGTCCCATGGGGGGAGAGTGATTGTATTTCTTAGCATAGGTAGACAGAGAAACACAAATTCCAAATGAATGCAGTCACACACCAGTCTCAAAGAAAGAGTGTAAGAAGTACAATGTGAAATAAAGATCAGCAATAGAATAGAACTCAGCATTTGAGTCAGAGATCTTACATCATTTTGACACATAAATTTTCACACAATCTTTTAATCCTCGATACGGCAACTGGCCAAGTCAGAGGGCAAAAACTCTGTTTAAAGCAATCTGCAGTACCTTTTACATAAATTTCCTCAAGTTTTCCTAGTGCACAGTTGTGTACAATCTTCCAGGTTTCACTGTGGAGATCAACTTCATATTATTTAGATAAGTAAAACAAATTAGCAACTCAAACTCCCAGCATAGTCTGCTTTTTTGGGAAGTTAATTTCTATTTGAGTACAAACAAAATAATTGTATTTCTTTTTTTTCCTTTTTCTCACAGACAAGAGGGCAGGGTGTGTAAATCACCTTCTCTTTTCATAATAGAAAAGGAATTGTTTGTTTTGAGCAAATGCCTTTTTGTTTTTGCACATTTATGCTAATTTCCAATAAAATGGATGAAAATTTTTATTTAATAAATGCATGAAGGTTCTTTGCCAATTTGTTACAGACAGAAAATTAAAACTGCATGTCTCACATTTAAGTAATTCCCTTCACATCAAGTGGAACTACCCAAGTTGCAAAACATGTGTAGGTGTGTACTTATAAGTATATAAAATGGCTTTTCAGATTGAAAGTAAAGAACATTTTTCTAACTGTATGAGAAGTAAAATAGTGGAATAGGCAATTCAGGGAACGATGGAATCCATGTATAGATATGCAAGAAATGATACCATGCCTCAGAGAGATGATTGATACAACTCTGATCATCTACTAAGGTGGATCCCAACCTTAAATTTCATGAACACTATGAGAAGTAGGAGAACTGATTATAGGTTCCCTTAGCGTCCATAAAACTCACATCAGAAACTGAAGCATATTTAACTCAAGTTTATTCTACTTTTCCTAAACTTCACTGAGTATCTCACTCAGTTGTGCAATTTCATTACCTTAATTTATACTATAGGAAAGGAATTTAATTGATTTTACATCAATGGTAATGGGATCAAAAGTATCTTCTAAAAATTGTTTTATTACTACTCTACCTTGTAGCAGCTTAAAAAGGCACTGCAATGAGATTTACAACACTTTTAATTATTTATTACCTAACTCTGTCAAGGTCTGAGGCAATATAAAAGGCTTTTTCTTAGCATTACAGATACAGAAGTAACCAAATCTTACTTATGCAAAAACCTGGTCAAGGAAATCCTGAACAATAAATTTTCAAGCAAGAATAAATAACTTCTTCATAAATATATAATAAAATTTATTTATTACAGTTTCAATATTGAACTATTACAGAAGAGAATCAAAAATTCACTCAATTTTCTGTAGAAAATATTAAAGTTCCTACTATTTTATCTATCTTCAGATGACAGTAGTACACACAGGTTTTCTTTTCAAGGATCATATAGTCCTTGGTAAGTGGTATAAAGATGTTGTTGGGAGCAAATATGAGATTTTGTCCTCTCTAGATTGCTGCTACAGCAATACAATGTTGGCAGGAGTAATATGAACTAAATTGCTTCTTTCTTCAGGAATAGCTTTATACAAATGGCATAGGTAGGGAGAAAAAACATGTAACTTTAAATTTTGTTATTTGACTGCCTGCTCACATCCAGAACTAAACAAAAACACCTCAACAAAACAATCAAACCACAAGAACAAAAACCAAAAAAACCTCTAACTAACCAAACAAAAAAAAATCAACAGAGAAGAACATGCTCCTTAAAAAATTTAGAAGAGTACATTTATATTGTACTGTAGTTGGATCTTTGGAGTGTGGTTTGCCTATCATTCACATGAGATAAAAATGAAAAGAACCTGTTATTAACACAAAATTAAATCTCTACATATAGCAGTGATGTGTTCTGCCATTCCTCAAACTAGAGTGAGTAGTGCTCTTCCTTGGGAAAAAGAAGAGCATTTCCTGGAAAGAGAAGATATGAGAGGGACAAATACGAACCTCTGAAACATACTTATTTTACAGATGTTTGAGAAGCATTTCTATAAAAAGAATATCAGAGTGCAAAAAAAGAGTAAATTATAGCTTTGTAACTGTATTAAATATAATTTCAAGATTTCCACAGATTAATAGGCCTGGACCAACTCTTCATGTTAATTTAAGATCATAACTTCTGTGTCAGACTGCAAGGGAAAAATGGCACAATATTGTTTTTAAGACTCCATGAAGCAGGAGAAGCTGATTACCAGTATTCTGTATACATCAAGGACAGGTTAGCACTTCATGTGCATTTCTTTAAAGTGGAAATGAGAAAATGATACAAAATGACAGCGGTCAGGCTGAGCAGCACAAAAATGAGGAGCAGTAGTGGCAGTGAGCAGAAGAATGAATGAGTGTACCAAGTGGAGCAAGCAATAGCAACATCTGGCAAAGTATCAAAAGCCCCAGGCTGCAGAACACAGCTCTGGCACTTCAGCTGGGTCTTGTTGCCTCACAGGACTCCACAGTTCCCAAGAGTACGGAAGGCTTTGGCTCAGGAGTGGGAGCAATCAGCTGGCCTAGCTGTTGCCTTGACTAAGTAGATTGCAAAATTATTACTGCTACACTTCAGGAATTAGCTCTTATTTACCTGTTTATCTGTATTTACCTGTTCATCTGTAATAAAATATTGTTTGCTGAGTTAATTAATTTGCAAGAAGAAAAAATTAGCTCAGTGCTCTTGAGATTAATACTTGCATATATGTAGGCATTTTACTAGATGTCACTTCAAAATGCAACCCGGCCTTTGCTGTTGGCAGTGGTGTCCTAGCAGAAAAAGGGCATTATACAGGTAACCACTGGAAAAATACAATTCTGTATCTTACAATTTTCAAATAACCAATATGAAATTAGTGATATAAAAACAAGAAACTGTGGTTTATTTTAAATATGTGCATTTTTTTCAATTGATAATTTTCAATTAATTAATCACTAATTAATTCCTAAATCTTATTGCCTGTGCTTTATGGAACATTAGCATAAAACACCCCTCACCTTTTTCATTCATTTGAAACATTAAAAATGCGGCCCTCAAATTTCCAACACATACACTGAAGAGTAAAAATACTGTGTGTGTTTGTGTGTGTGGGAAGTGATTCCTTTAAAATATGTCATGAGGTAAACCAGTGGGATGTTTTTTTTAGCAGAAGAATGACTGCATATGAACCCTGAAAAGTCAACTGTCTGAAGGCTTGAATAAACATTTCACAAAAATAAGCAATAGAATTTGCCTTTAAACATATGGCTTTTAAAACTTGCTGCAAGTACTACAATGGCTTGCTGGGTGGAAAGGCTCATTCTACTTCCCCATTTACACTTTAATAAGTCTAGCAAAAATAAAAGAAAAAAGCAGACCATACTATTTGGTTTGTCCAGTGTATTTAGAATGCTGCAGTGTACAATGCAAGATAAGCAGCAACACATGCTGTTTTGATATGAGTTGCTCTATCACTGCAGCAGAGAAGCAATATCCTCAGTAGTATTGTGCAGGCTGAGCTGAATCTAATCATAACTCTGTAGCCAAGGGATGCACAGTACATCTTCTATTTAGTCTAACTACTTATCACCAAATGCCACAGCCACCAGAATGTTTTTTTCATTTAACATTAGAACAGACTGGCTGTAGACCATTAATCAGAGCCAAATACAGAATGAGCAAGCATGTGAGAAACAGAATTCAACCATAAAAAAGGCTTCACAGATTCATTTAGGACTGAAGAAGCTGCAAGGATATAAAGTATCTACTATGGAACACAACCTGAAAAAAAAAATCTACTAATAATGGTAAGGTGTTTGTTTCAGTATTTAAATGAATTAATTCACACAAAATGTCTCAAGAATGGCATTCTACTACGCTCTAGTACCAGAAGGTCTTATACAATTAATACGTACGGTCAAGATGATATCTTGAAAAAGCTCAAACTAGAGTGTCCCTAACAGAGTTAGGTACAAGAACCAAACAGATCACAAAATTAATGCAAAATTACAGTTGCACAGGTAGTGTTTCAGAAAACTCCAAAATTCAAAATGATAGGGTCATAACAGCTGTAATTAACATAAGAGTTATCTCCGCTCCTCTATTTTTCTTCATTCTAAGACATATTATAACCATGTGCTGTTTACTGTATACTATCACAGGAAAACAAATAGGATGTTCCATGGAACAAATTTCTTAATATGGAATCTTTTTTTTTTTTCATGAATTCAACCTAAACTAGCTCCAGAAGCTGCCTTTGTGGCTGTCACACAAAGAAGATGGAATAACCTGTAAAAATTGAATTTAGCTATGTGTAAGTCAACAGTGTACAACAGCGTGGTCACTCTTGCACATGAAGCATTATTCCACGATGTATATCCTCCAGAAAACACAAGCTGTCACAGCTTCCAGTAAATTTGGATTTAGCCTGTATGATCCCCTACAAAAAAACCCCAAAACAAAACAAACCCCGAACCCCTTCCCCCAAAAAAACCACCACCACCACCAAATATATATATTTATAAAATTATAACCATTCTTATATATGGAGATAGTAAATATTCATGGTTAAAGTTTGAGGCAGACCCAAAAAGCAGAACTAAGCCATCTGATTCCCCACATGGTGACTCAGTGACAATGACAAACTTATTCCTTCTGTAAATCTGAGAAGAATGCCAATAAGCAAGCAGCGTTTGCACACTCAGGGCAAGTCTCTCAGTAGTGTATAAGTGGTTTACTGCCCTTTCAGGTCCGTTCAGATTTATGCATTATAAGTCAAGGATGCAAATGATTACCTGGGTTAATATAAAAAGCAGGCACCCCTACAAATTCAGAGATACAAGAGTTATCATCAAGACAAGCAACATAAAACCAGATAAACAACTGAAACAAGTACTGGCATGTTCTTGGGACTGGCCTGCGTAAGTCCTTCTGCTTTACTTAGAACAAAATCCATTTTGTTCTATCACACCCAAAGTGACACTTTGAATCTCAATGCTCTTTCCATGTTTTCTTTTGGCAAATCAGACACAGTACTCCTGTGAAAACTTTCGATACTACATGTACTGCTCCGTATACTCACTACTAGTGCACTTCCCAGCTGCTGCCTTTCCTTCTCATAAAAGATGCTAATGCTGCAATCATCAGTATTGCCTTTTATCATTCATTTTGTGGTTTAAAATACATTCTTTATTTTAAACAGCCTTACAATTGACTGACATTCCTGTCATAAGGAGAGCTAAACTTAATGCTTGACCTACTATGAGCACAGCTCTACACAGCCCTTTTTCTCCCTTCACATCTTTCTGAATAATACAAGTCTAATTAATGCCAACTATTTTTCAAATGCCTGACACAAATTTGAGCAAATTTCCTGTACTAAAGTAAACTGAAATTTTCAGTCAATATATGCTGTCGAATCAGGCAGAGGCAGAAATGGAGACTTCATGAGCCACCTTCAGCCAGGATCTGAATAAATTTTCAACTAATTAGTTTAAAATATTTTCTATTCAAAAGGACAACTCATCACTTATAGAACACAACTAAACATTTATCCCAAGGCCACATTTATGCATAATTCAGTAGGAACCAAATATGTCCATTGGGAACTTCTTTGAAAAAGTTAACTTATTGAAAGCTGATGTCTAGATTCAGCCAAAAGTATTTGCTGATTTTTTTAAAAAATGTGTTGATATCTGGGTTAAAAGAAACAAATAAAAAACATATTTTGAAAGCCAAAATTTTTAAATTGCAGTCTTTTTTTTTTCCCCACATAACCTTATATAAATGACAGAACTTAATTAATATTATTAAAGGATAGACATTCAAGTTAAAAATTTTGCTTGTGAACCAAAACAATACTTTCTAATTTTATCACAGACAGAAAAAAGTGTCAGGTACCAACCCAGAGTCTCACATGCACACAGCTTGAAATTTCAGGTATATATGAAGAAAGTCCATAAAAATTTCTTTCTCATTGAGAAAATTAAAAAAAAATTAAATTCTATTATGCATATTTATGATGTATTTATATAGCACATAGTAACTCTGAATTCCACTTATGGCTCTATGACAAAAAGTCTCTCAATGAATCCATTTTGTGAGGAGAAACATCTTTACCAACCATGCTAAGAGAGGAAGCATACACACTTCCCTAGCCCTCCATAACTACAGGTAACAGAGGAATAGGATGTCAAGCAGAGATTTATTTTAATTGTAGGCTTTATTTCAGATACATTACCAGAAATTCTACCTTTTAATTTGTCAAGTATATTTAAAACTAGAAAAGCAGAAAGAAATCATCATACCTTATATTTTCCAGAGAGGAAAAAACCCTACTTAGTTTGTCTATTTTGTTGCTATTAATTCGTCTCTGCATGTCATACAATTTAACTTACAGAAAAGTGTTTATGCATATGTTTAATTTAATTTTTCTGTACTTGTTTAAATAGTAAACCAACTATTTACAATAGTGAGATAAATTATGACAAAGGACTTGAACTGGATTAAGAATTAATGTTCAGCTGTGGTGAGCTGACCCTTGTTGGATGCCAGGTGCTCACGAAAGCCACTCCATCACTTCCCTCCTCAGCTGGACAGGGGAGACAAAATATAATGAAAGGCTTGTGGGTTGAGATAAGGGCAGGGAGGCATCACTCACTAATTGCTGTCATGGGCAAAACAGACTCAAATTGGGGAAAAATTAACTTATAGCCAAGAAATGCTCAGGGTCTCAAAATTTCTACGAATGACTTCAGAAGTCTCCAAAAAAAAGAAGAAAAAAAGATGAAAACGTGATCTGTATCAGTTTATTACAGATTTTAAAAAGCTGAACATTGTATAAACTGGGGGAAAAAGTAATTACAATACCATACTGAAGTGGCAGTATGTTAGTAACTTGCTTAACTTACTCATTAATAGCAGCTAATTAAAATGTCAGCCCTCCAGAACTTTAAGTACACACAGCTTTCACTCTTTTTGTGAAGCATATGAAGTCCGGATTTCTTTCCAGTCTAACCATTTCAGTAAAAGGTGGGGACAAAATATATAGAAAAAAAATCCAAATAAATTAACATGTTATTTATTTAGGGGCTTCTTTTCTTTTTGCGTCACAATATTAGAAATAGATTCATCTCTCAATTCAAAGATCCTTGAAGTATTCAATAACCAGAGTTTCTCAGAAAGGAGATCTGGGAGTACAATGGAATCAGTATCCTTTTAGAAACTCTGCAACTTGTCCCCTGGAGACTACTCCTTCCCCACTTTCTACACCCGTACTCACCGTGTTTCACATCAGTCTCACCTTTTGTAAACTGGCATGGAATAAAAATGCAAGAAGCAACTAAAAGTATCAGTAACCTCATATACATTAACAGTAGTTTCCAAAATACATACAAGCTATCCATTAGCATGTAAAATAGAAGCAATGGTCAGGGTAACGTGAAATTACTTCAGCTATCTTTTAAAAATATAAAAATGTAAATCATTTCATGAGAAATTTCAAGAGAAAGACTGTTTTCATGTTTTAAGAATACCTATAACGAACCTTAAATATGCATCTAGATTTTTTTTTTTAATCTAAGCATTTTTCCACGGAATTTCCTGGCAAGTTTTACTATTCACATTTCAACATCACCTGCAGAACCTTTACTCAAGATTGCCTAAAAAAAGAAGTTTATTTCTACTTTGTAGACAGCAGAACTTTCACACAAGTTGGCAGAACAAAATGTCACTCCTAGCAATGTGGTTTCTTTTTTTACTTTCTTTTTATTAGGAGGAGGACAGATTCCCCCGACACCACTTCACTGCAAGCATGCAGCGCGGACAACTTTGTGTCACATAATCACATCCAAAAGGTAGCTCTGTTCCTTGAGAAACAGTGATTACAGGGCCTCGTTTGATGAGCTACTGTCTATAAAGCAAATTACAGCAAAACAATCATACATCTCTGCCTTTTCACATATATTCACTGGATGTCAGACAAATGGTTTCACCAGTCCAATAATTTTCCTCTGTCAGCTTATTTAATGAAAACAGGAAGGAAAAGAAAGAAAGTCACCTTACACATATTTCAGTCATAAACTGCACTGAGATAACTATACTAGACTTTTGTACTTGCAAACTTAATTCATATCCTCAAAAGACAGAAGCTATGATGGGAGAGTAGGCACTATCTACTGGGCTTTATCTTTTTCAGGAAACCAAACATCTTGTTGGCTTTTTGCATACCAAATCCGTAAACAAATACTCTAAAAATGTTTTTGTGAATGTAACTATGTCCTCTGCTGAACTATATTTTCTATACAGGAAAATAATTAAGGTTACAGGATCAAGTCAAATGAAAGCACATAGAGAGTATCATATAGGAACACATTATATATAATTTTTGAAGAACCTTAACAATTGCAGAATTAAGGAAAGCAAGTAGTGAATTTTAGAGTGAGAGTTTTCTATTGTCATTGGAATGGTGTATTTGTGATTATCATTATGATCATTCTCAATGATGAAGTCTGTAACATGCAAGGTTACTGACTAGGGTGCAATCAATATGTGGCACTGGCATACAACACTGATAGCAAATTTCCTAAAATTATCATGCAGATTAGACCAAAAAAGATTCTCACCCATTTGGCAAACCTTTAAAATTGAAGTTCTTATGGGTTTTGACCTGGATTGAAACTAATGTCTTTCTTAAATCTTTAAAAGAGATGGACTTTAAAGCTGGTTGACAGCACATTATTGCATGCTTTAAAATTAAAAGATGACACAAAAGAAATAAGGAAAAATGTCATTTTCTCACCGCATCTGAATGGAAAAGTATGTTCTTGACATGCTATAATTGCTGCCAAGTATTTGTTCAAGCTCTTTCACTACAGTTTAATCAGGATTCATTTCCTTCTTCTCTGTATTTGAGTTTTCACAGCAAACTAAGCGACGTTTCTTTGTTCCACTGAGTAAAGCAATACTTGCCCTGAACTGACAAACTTGATCATTTTTACACCCATCACAAGAGTCAAGAAGCTCAATTTAGATGGTTGATAGAGCTCTACTCCTCCTTGCAAACAGACAGGTCTAGCCTGAAGGTCTCTAAACTGTTTGTTCATTCCAAATTCTCTCTGCAAATGAGCCACATGTTTTTGAAGACTATCCAGACAAAATTCCCTTTCCAGAATTACTACAAAACATATCTCTCTTTAAAAAAAACAACAAAACATAAAACCAAACAGGCCAAGTATCTACAGATAAACTCCTTCTAAATATTACTTAAATAGACCTGAAAACGTTTAAGCACAAAGAGAAAGGTGACTAAAAGAGCCGAAAACCAAACCATCATTCCACACTGCAAGTGCCAAATCAAAAGATCCATTTTAGCTGAGATCTCCTCTCATACCTCTCCCTCCCAAAAAAACCCCAAACACAAAACTTCTAAAGTCAGATTTTCTTTTTTTTAAGGCAGCATCTCTATTAAACCCCCAATTATTACACATTAAATACATTTTCCAGTATCAGGTCTTGATCACTAATATTGATGTAAGCCATGAAAACAGATCTTCACCATTATACAGGTAACACTATACTTGGGTCTATCACAAGCAGATGGCATCTGCTTCTTATAGTTTTATTTAAATTATATTTTTCCTTTGGCTTATTTCTTTCTTTTTAGAAATAATTTTTTTGAAAATATAGAGCAAGATGAAAACCTAGCAACTTTGAAAATTTTTCTAGGAGAGCACTTCTTGAATTTTGGATACTAGTTTCAATCAAGAATATATATCACTGATACAGTGATAGTCATAGATTCTTCTTGCCAAGTTTCTGGAAATACAATTTTCTTCCTGCCTATCATGGTAAAAATCAACATGCCAATGCCCAGCACAGGAAAGTACGCAGAACATTATTTTCAGTGCTCTAAATAATAGGAGTTGTATTATGAACTCTGCTTCCCCTTCCTTGGTCACTCTGGTAGCTCTTACAAATTAGCTTACCAATTACATTTAAATGGTTTAACTGATGAGTTTCCAAAGTGAGTGTGGGGGGACAGTGAAGAACAGGGAAAGAATCACATTTACTTCAACCACAAAAAGGGCCTCATACGTGGCCAAGGCAACAGAGGCACTGTGCTTTAAAATAGAAGGTTGCCTCTGACTTACAGCCACCATAAACTCTTTTCATGCATAGATTTAAGTGGTAAGAGTTAGTTCTATCATGTACACAGTGTTCTGAGAGAGACAAATTCTATACAGCTGCAGACTTACACTTCCTAGATTCTTCTGCAGCAGGGTAATATTAAGCTGTAACTTGAGATCCAGTGAGAGTGTGTACCCAAACCACCACTTAAACAATACTGTGATATGCCATTTCACAATCTGAGGAAACCAGTCTGTAGTTACCCAGAGAAAGCCCTAAGGCCTTGTGATGAAAAACCAAAACACCAAACCATGTTTTCTAGCTATCAAGGTTTAACCTTCTGGACAAAACACGACTGAAAAAAAATTTCTTTCCAAATCAGTATTTAAGAGCATAGTAGTTTTATCATGCTTGGCACCCAGATCCAGGCTGATCTCACTGTTTTCAGCAGGTATCCAGACCATTAAGAGCAGTAGAACCAGATCACAGTCTGCAGCACTTTATTTACAAAGCAAATGCACTTTAATATGTGAAACACTTTATGTAACTGCAGTAGATTGCATCCATCTTTCATATTACACATCCTTTATGTGCTGTCTCCTTGACAAGACAAATTCTAAACATTACAGTTTAGAATTTTTTAATCATGGCAGACTTGCATTAAGATAAACTGACAAACATTTTTCTCTTTTACAAACAATACATTGTAAACTGCATGAAGCCTATTCATGATTAATGTTATGAACAATTACGTTATGACTGTTTATTGAGACTTTGGCTACCACTACAGTTCCAATTATATTGCAAATTCTCAAATTCTTTCTAAAGGAATTGCAAGTTGAGAGACCTAAATTAAATTTAGTAAACCTGTTTAATATATAATGCTGACGAAATTCCCAGTGTATAATTCCATATGAAATATGGCATAAGTAAATCAGTATTTTAGTATACACTTTTTATCCTGCACAACTTTTATTACATTTATCTGTATAAGTATCACAGAGCTAATTTTTTTCACAACCAATAGGGTATTACAATTAATGTTGCTTTCTGTATCATGCTGCCTCATATCTTCTAGAAACATTCTGGCACTAGGCTTTGCCTTGAAAGTTCTTCTGAATTTAAGAACACTATTGAAAATAAATACTTGAACAGAAGTGACAGAAAAGGATCACCAGTGCACAATTTCTTTAAGTGACACTGAAGTCAAATTTCAGGTGTTCACTACTCATTATTGCTGTGCAAAAGCACTCGTGTCTTTTCCCTTGTTTTGACATTCTACTGCAAGAATACAGAGCTCTAATATATTTTCATTGTCATCACAAACATGTACAGATTACTTATTTTCCAATATCTCTTCTTAGCTTGTTTATAAAACGAATCTGTATGAATGTTTGTTTATAGAACTAATCTCTATTAAATGCTTGCATTGAGGCATGTAAAGGTCAAGATCTTTAAAATCCCCTTCTCCCAGTCAAGGTAACATTTTGAAGAAGCAGAAAGGTAAAGACAATACTGAATACAGGAAAGAATTACAACCTTCATTCCTTCCCTCCCCGTAAGGCTTCCATATGGTATTATACAAATAGGACGAACAAAGACTGCAAATGGCTCAGTAACTGCTGGAATAGGTACTGGGTGTTACAGTACATTCTAAACGGGTTTTCCTTTGAGATCTTATTAGCAGACAAGCCCAAAATGGCTCAATAGTCAAACATAAAAGTATTGATAGCCATTATCTCAGAAGTCACTTATTCTATTCCTTAGCCAATTTCTTTGGAAGACAAAGGTTTCTATAAATTTATGTTTACACAGCTCCTTATATTTTACCATTCTCTCAGAAATTAGGTTATTACACTAAATTTTCAGTCCACCTCATAGAACCTTACCATTTCAGCATACACCTACAATCAGACAAAAATATCTCCAAAGCATTATAAAGGAAAAAATAAAAGACTGTATTTAAAGAATACAAATTGAAAACAAAAATCACTTGCAGTATGCAGTCTTTCTACATGTATTTTATAGGCTATTAATATCACTGATAGAATTGATAAAATGTTTTCAGAAATAAAACCTTATTTTTTTCCCTTTTCCGGTTCCTTCAGTTACCCTTTTGTAGCACTTTATATTGGAAAAGTTATCACTTGTAGTTAGAAATAGATTGTCATGATCAGAAATACCACAATATTTAAATATAAACATTCAATCTGCACTTCTTGAAAAGCCTAAGAATGACACATGAATCCTTCCTCTTATCTGAGAAGGGTTGTAATTCATCATTACTGCTACTGCTCATAATTGATGATAGAGCAGAGAATTTCTCGAGTGAAATAGATAAAATAACTTTCAGAAATAGAGGAACAATGACATTGACTGATTCTTGAGGACTTTTGGTCTCACTACCCAGGACATAGAGGTGAAACCAACATAATGTCTTGTGGATGCTTCTGAATTGCTACCTTAGGCTTTCATGGCTCTCTCCTGTGAATCTCATCCCTCATGGGAGCATTGAGGGATCTCAAACTCCTAGTTCTGCACAGAAACCTTGAAAAATCAGTGGCTATCAGTGCCACAAAAGCTGCTATGACTCTGAAATGAACATCTTGGCAGAAATGTCCTCAGAGTCCTCCCTAGACAACTGAAGAAGGGAAATCTCTGATAAAACAAAGAAATGGCAACTACAGTAGCTGATTCATGCCAATACCAGGGGCCTCAGCATCCAGGAGCTCTACTCTCTGTAGAGATGCAGGTAGATTTACAGTGCCCTGACACAAAAGGCATTGCTGTAGCTGGGCTGATACACACAGCAGGAGCTACCTGGGTCATTACTGCACAGGCTGCATTCATGTAGGGTGCACCCACCACTCTGAATTCCAATGCAAGAGTGCTCTTCTGATATACAGAAGACATTGTTTATTACTTACCAAAACAAATACTGACAGATGTAGGATTTGCACTTGTTTATAGTTCTCATATTTTTAATGCAAATTAAGCATATTCTTCATCAAGGCATGTCATCAGTTGTATTCCCAAAGGAAAAGAAATTAATAGGAACAGGTCTTATTTTAAATTCTGATTTCTTGTCAAAAAGGTGGCATGACTTATCAACACCAATGAAGTCAATTTCTCTGATTAGCTTATTTTGCTCCCTCCCCGTCCATTGTAATACCTGATTGACTTAATGGCTCACTTTAAAAAGTGGAAGCACTTAAACTTCTTTTTTCTTTTTTCTTTTTTTCTTCCTTCCAAAGTAACTATCACAACTGTTTATTTAGGAATTACTTTCTTTTTTAAGGTTAACTTTTGCTTTTCTTTCCCTGTATTTCAGTCACTGGTTTTGAGCTAACGACAGAGTAATATTCAGAGAAGAATAGAAGCAATTGAGTTAACTGAATAACTTAATTTTCATTTCACTACATCTATTCTGTACTGATAAGTTGTATATTTAAGTCATTATATATTCCTTTCTGACACTGAGTAAATCAAGGCTTGAATAACTGGCAACTAAACAGATAAGTTCCCTATTCCACCAACAGTATAACAATTAGTACTTCTGCAACCCAATAACATTTCCCTCGTCTTCTTGAATTTTTCTATCAAGATTAACCAACTCATATTGTCAGAACTGGTCTGGAAGTCTTTACAAGTGCTTTCAAATTAAGTTCTGGCTATGTGTAAAGCCTTGCCACTCCATCCTTCACTTCAAGTACCTTCTCAAGTAGCATCACCATGCTAACAAAATGTGAAGTAACGATAGAAGCACCCTGAACACACATTTGAAACTCAGGTGTTCCAACAAAGCCCTGCAAACCCAAAAGCAACACAAGCTCATTTCAGGATTTATATGCAAGACCATTTCTAACTTTAAAGACAACACAATGAGCTAAAACACTTGAAATAAATAGAAATAATACCTTTTTTTCTGCATGCCTTGCAAAAGGCTTTACTCCTTGACTTCAAGATGAGAGACCATTCACATTCAGAAACATAGGTTGTAATTGGTGGAATGAAAAGGGATCAAAGTATTTGGCCATGAAACAGTAGTAGTCATGAAGAAACTGGTACCTCTCCATTATGAATTATGAAAGTCACATTCCAAGTGCTCAGGAAATTGTAAGCTTTACAGATAAACAGCCAGATAAAATTAAATTAAAAAAATAATAATAAAAAAAATACTTCACTCCTTTCTTCTTTTCTGTACAACAAGCATTGACTGCCTTTCCTGAAATGTCCCGAGAAGCCCTTTCACATCATGCTTTCAGACAGATTTTTAACTAAGAGTGTATTTCAGCCAATGTCATTAGGAACAGAAATTACATAAGTATGTCCCATTGAGATGCTCTAGCTTTGCATTTGTGTTACCATACTGTGATTTTCAAAGAAAAGAGCATTAAAAGTTATTTTAATCTACTGAATATGATGACAAATATAAACTATTTAAAAGATATTTCTAAAATGTCAAACTCAGCAAACGGAAAAATTATAAAAAAAGAAAGTTTTATTAAAAAATGTAAATAAGTCAGAATATCTTAATATTCACATACTACTACAGTTATGTTAGGTTTAGGACTTGGAATTACAAAGCTACATAACATGTTTTTTCAGTTTCTCAGCCAATGGCTTGCATTACATTGGCAATGCTTTAAGCTATCCATCAGACAATCATAAGTATTACTGTTATTGTCCAAAACATATGGGGTCCACATTACATATTTAGAAATTAAAAATACATTGCCAGAGCATCAATGCACGTCCCTCAAAAAGGTCCATTCTAATCAGCAAACATGATATTCCCCACATATGTGCAAGTTTCCACATACATGCTGCTTTTATTTTGTACAGTCTCTCTTAGATATTTGTCATTTTACATTTAGCAATTTGGAACACAGCAATTATTGATCTGACAACTACTAAATTGCCTAGAATAATTTCCTTCCCCTCCCCACCTTTTTTACCTCCTAAGCACATGTGGGAGGAAAGGATAATTTCTTTAGTTAGTGATCAAGATTCAAAAGAGAAAGGGAAAAATAGCTTACAAAATTAACATACACTTGCAATATTTTACTAGTTCAGGCTCCTGCAAAATTAAATACTTACCAAGTCTTATGAATCTGTCAACGAGATTCAGTTATAGAGATATTTCGGAGGAGGTTTTGGCTGTCTCAACACAGTGGGATCAAGACAGTATAATTTGTTTTACAATAGTAGATTGGTCTTTGTAAAATAATGACTTGCAAACACTGATTAAGATGTAATTCAACTGCTGTTTCTCTTCCTTCCTTCTAATTTAATTCATCTTGTGTTGAATAGTTGTATATTATGTTATAAAAGAAGAATTCAAATCTGGACATGCTCTGGTGACAGAAAGACGAACACAAACCATACTCTCTGCACGTATGGGATGCAGCAAGTGAAGGTACATTAAAATTACATTGCCCTAACAAAGTGTCCTTCAGCGTATTTGCAAACATAATTTTCTCCCATTTTCAAATAATTTCAGACTGTCAGAATTAGGTGAAGTTGTTCTAGCAAGACTAAAGTATTGGAGTTGGACAATGATAAAAATGTCAAAGGTTCTTGGCAGCTATAGGTACTGAACTCAGGCTTTGCTCACTGATTTAAGGACAATTTGGTTTTAGTTATAACATATGTCCTTTTGCAAACTGACACTGTTTCTATTTGGTCAGTCTGAAAAATTATTTCAACACGAAAAATAATTTGCTGATAACATTTTTGCCGATTGTACAATCATTATATAGTTACTAGCACGAAACGTATTGTCACTTGGCTACTTTCAGAGATAAAGTATTTCTGCTTGGTCTGACCCCTCACTTCAGGACATAATGTCCTTGTGACATTGCTGCAATCAAAAAAAAAGTTGTTAAGAATGCCTTCTAAAGGACTTAAAAGAAAAAATAGCCATGGAGAAAAAGAATGAATAAACAAACCACTTTAATTTGTCCTGAACTCATGTATACCTGAACGCATAGCATCTTTTTGAATGCTTTCATAATCATGCCAGTCCTTCCTTTTCAGGCCATCAGTCCAGGTAAAGAGCTGTCCATCTCCCAGCCCCAAAGGAAGTGTCTGTGAAAACAGTAAATAAAGAAACAAATAAGTATATACATACATATGTGGTTTACGTTATTACAGAGAAACCCTCATAATATGGCAGTAGCAAGTAAAACATTCAGTTTATTCAATGCAAATGTTGAAAATTTACTGTGGTAAATGAAGCTATTTTTCTAAATACTGTGAGAAAACAGTGACTTTAGTTCTTGACAAACAATTAATTGAAGTATATCAAACAACTTGTGCTTAACATTTCTCTTTTCAGCAGTGTTCTGATATGACTGCTTGGCAAGAAGCTCATAGAGATTAAATGGACCACTAAAATTGAACAGGTTTCAAAAATGCCTTATACTTCAAAACATGAAGGACTTTGATTTTTTCCTTAAACTATCACTTGTGCAAAGTTGGAGTTTTAGTTACTCTGCACTTTACAATGTTCCTCTTTAATTTTTTTTTTTGTGAGTTTTTTTTAATAGCTGCTACTAAGTTATTGCTATTCATACAAGGTCAAAGGACTGCATCAACAGCACAGAGCAAAGAGACTCTCAAAGCACTTTCAAATCCTGTAGATCTTCACGACAAGCAACAAGGGGAAAAATACCCCAAAACACACCATCACCACCACCACCACAGAATACCCAAAAAAGAAACTCCCATACAATGTGTAGCTGGTAAGCTGACTTCCCCTTTCCAAACTCCAAATTCCTGGGTAAAGCTAAGAACTGCTTTTTGCTTCTAAGCAAGATTATCTTCCTAGAGGATTTTTTTTGTCCCCCTTGATTCTTTCTGCCAAAAGCTAGTATTTTTATGAAAATTAAGAATCAAATAGTACCATGAGGAGTACATTAAATGTAGATCCATAGGAAGTAGTTCAAATCAAGTTAACCTTTTTTTAAATGCTTAACTTAAAAAAATAAGTGGTAAAAGAAAATGACAAAATTTTGACCCGCAAAGAAGATGATCTACTGTATGTGTGCTGACGAAAGTGAGGAAATGATTCATTGCTGCATAGAAATAACATGAAAGCTCTAGCTCTGCTAATTACAGGTTCAAATCAGTAAGCTGTTCAGAACAAAAGGCATATATTTAATGCATGCTGGAAATGTTATCAAAGTTATGAGAAAGCACACTCAAAAAGCAGTTCCAGGGATGCAATATCTGATCAGTCCTCTACTAGGAAATTTTGGAAGCCCTACAAAAATCTCATGCCTATGTAACAGTGATGCTTTGCACTTCATGTATGAAGTTTGCAAACCCAATGAACACTGGAATCACACATATTCTCTTACTGATTTTACACTACTGGCTGCACAAAACTGGACGACACTCATTGGCTCAAAGTGAAATTGTCCCAGCATGCTCACTTATGATTTCTTTTTTTTTTAGGACAGACAAATATTTGCCAAGCTACATGATTCAGATCTGGTTCCTAAGCAACTCCTAAAAGTGGGGTTCCAAGTGGATTTGTAACCAAGAAGTGAGGAATGCCAGGCATGACTGGTTACCTTCTAGCAAATTATGCTAGAAATCCTGGATGACAAAGATTCATGCTGAAAATATCTGCTTTGGGTCAGCTGAGAATGCTGGATATTCAGGGTAAAGTGTTGTGAGCTCAGTGCTCTCCAATAAATCCCTGAGATACAGAGAAAAATCCATCACACTCTGTTAGCATGGCCTTAATTTCTAACTTTTAGTATTAAAGGTAACTTATGTTACATAATGCCAAAATGCAACCTAGTTTGTTTTTTCTTCTATTACCACTTTTGCAGACATATTCCATGAAAACACTATTGTCATATTTTAATACGATAAAACTCCAGGTTCACACATGGAAGAACTGAAGAACTTAATACATTTTGATAGAAATATTACAGGTTATCAAAATATCTAACCTTTCATGTCATTAAAATGAACTCATTCATTTCAATAATTCTTGAGTTAAAACAAGGCCAATGTTCTAATAGTAATACTAAGTTGCCTGGGTTTTAAAGTCAGAAGCATAAGGTAGAACACAGGCTGCAACAGCACTAATCACAATTCTTAAGCATAAATTCCTAACCTAATCTACTCTGAAGCAGTAACTGGCTTTTTAAAAGTCAAGCCAAGACAGATTTACTTCAATTAAACTTGTACCCTTGTCAGTATGGGTACAGCTGGTGTGAATCACTTGGTTCCAAAAAAGCAGGAGTATTGAAACTATCAAAAGCACGACAAATTTTACTTTTGTGACCCTTTATTCCTGTGCTGGCTTCTTTCCCTAAAAGTAGTTATTTAAATGGCAAGTTTGCAGTCACAGAAAGAAAGCTGAATAGTAGAGTTTACATGTGGTTTCCTGTTGCCTATTTGCATTTTGATGCCATTACTTTTTAAAAATATTAATCACATGTAGTTACTTTACTTGATAGCATTTAAAAGTCTAATGTACCAGGAGACTCTCTTGCAAGCATAGCAGAGTTAAATAAATACATCCACTAAAATTAATCTAGCAAAAGGATAAATATAAATCCAAATATCATATGATACATAAAAAACTAAATGAAGTCTTGACATGGCTCATATTTTGGAAGGGCAACATTGCCCGAAGAGGAAACAGGAAACCAACCATAGTATTGGTGCCATTAGAAGTTCCTGTTTAACAACTGAGAGTATTGTTTGGATTGTTGGGATTTCTTTTAATAAATCCCTTAACTCCCTCACATCATACCATGGCGATTTTTGTGCTCTAACATCCTTTCAGTATAAGGTGAATTCAGTAGAATGCTCTTGCATGTCACTTCCTAAGACCAGTATTCACACAGCACCATCCCAATGCTGACTGAACACTGTGATCCCTACACGCACTGGACTGCATGAAATTCACTCTGCGTACACACTAGTTTCACCTCTGCAGTGAACATGAAACAGGGCTTAGAAATGGATGTTGACTTGCACAGCCAAACTCTCTGGAAAGAGCAAGAGTTTTGCAGTGAACTTGTTCTTTAGCTCTGAAGAAATCTGAACTGCCTTAGGTCAGTCCCTCAACTAAATATCTCCCTTGTCAGCAACTGAAGGATTCTTTTTTCCTTTTTTTTCCAGGTTGCTGTATTGTTTAACAAGATACAAAAGCACTTGAGAAAATGGATTTCTCCATTTCACCTCTGCCTAAGGGTAAACAAATTGCATTTTGAAAGACCTTAAAACGTAGTTTCTGGGATGCTTTAAAACTGCTAAAAGGCGCCATTGTAAAACTCTAAGTACACTCATATGCCACTTTTATCCAGATGATAATGACTGGAAAAGCTTCCATTTCTAAAGTATTTCTAGCTATCGAAGAAGGAAAATTTAAAAAAAAAGGGAAAAATAATGTAGTATTTTTATTCTAGCATTTGTCTTCTCCCTACATAGTTTTCTTTCTCAGTTCTCCATCTTTTTTCGCTACCATGACAATTTAAACTATTTTGCATCAAACTAGAAGCTGCTCTACTTTAGTTATACACAGGCTGACTCTCTGGTCTAATGGCTGCATAATAACAACAACCAAGTGTTGCTACTTGCAAGTACATACAAGAAAGCCCATACAACTCTACATCCCATCTCAGAAAGACAAGTTCTGACTAAGTGAATATGGCATCACAAGATGGAATGTGCTAATGAACCTGGATTCTGAATTTTTGCTGAACACAGATTTAACCATAAACTGATGGACTTAAGTGAAATAAAATTAACCACAACACACAAGTACAAATGCTAAAGAAGGCAACAAAAGAAATTCTTCATTTTAAGGGTAATATATAAACAGTCAGACCAAAAATTATTAAATTTATGATATAAAATGTATAATGAATTCAGCACAAAAATGGGTTTAGGTGTTTAAACAAATGACCAAAGGAGGTTGGGTTCCAACCAATAAAAGAAAAATTTATCAAGGATTATTAATCTCTAAGCAAATTATTGAACCATTCATCATAGGAGACATGGTATTCTGGAAATACACATTTGCTATTTGCACATCCTGGGTTTTTATGTACTTAAATGGTAGCAACACTCCACGAATAGTGCGAAGCATTAGTTCTATGTGTGCTTATAACTGTAAGAGCAACAATACTCTTCTGGTACATGTAAGGGCCTTAGAAATGGAAAGCACCACTTCAGAATATTATGGTTCCTTCCAACATATGAAGTAAGGCTTCTTTCTAGTGGAAAACAAGATACAAGAAAAGAGAAGACTCAGGCACACCTGCCTCTGCTTCCTTCCAGTACCTCAGCCTAACACAAAAGCAAAGCTTACACGTATTCTTTACTGACATATCAATACAGATGGGACCGAAACCAGCTCAGCTGACTAGCTGAAACACACTCAGGGTTTTCCCCTCCAAAACATTTCTGTAAGTCACCCACAAACAGTGCAGTCTGCCTCTACAACCCTTCACCTCTTGAACTCATGAACTATTTTCATCACTGCAGAACTAACATAATAGCAAAGTTCCCTTTGCATACAAAATGTTGAATTTTGATTGACTGTCAAAAAAATCCTACAACAATTTATCATCCAACCATTTGTTACATGTAGTATGCACCTTTGAGTTACACATTTTTAAGTGTTTCAGTCCAAAAGGGATTACCCACCTACAGGAACATTACATACAGCATCTGCCCTACTATTTCATTTTCACATTAACCTCAAATCTTTTGGGATGCAAGACTGATACAGTACTACATAAACTCAGAAGACTCTTCTCCTCCAGAGAGGACTCAACATCTGGTTCAATTACAGAGAATATGATAAGCACAAAAAATAGCGCAATTACCAAAAACTCACTCGCAGACTATTAGATCCCTCAGAGAGGAAAAAAAAAAAGCTTCTCTACTTTGACATTTGAAAGCTTGAACTAAGAAACAAGTGCCTTCACTGAATAATTAATTTCTTTTTAATTTCACTCTGTGGAGGCAGACAATTAGAGGGGACTCAGGCAAGGGAAGAAGATATATCAATGGAAATGCACCTTTAAAAAAAAAAGAAAAAGAAAAAATATAACTACAGAAATTACAGATTCACTTTGAGCCTGAAGATTTGCTCACCGGCTCTAGGGACATTTTACTAAACACCAATATATAATTGAATACTGCACTAACAAAACATCATATGATGATCAGCATAACCACTTCCAATTGTTTAATGAATTTTAGGAAATAATCTTACTTAGACATAAGCACTTGTTCACACTCAAGAAAAGATACACATGGGAAATAAAGGCAGTAAAGAAGTACTGAGCTTAGACACCTTTGGTGATGTTTCAAGAGAAGCATAAATATAACCATTCTTTGATTCCTCTTTGTTCTTGGAATAAAAGTTTCTGTATGGTGTTTGTAAACAGAGTAGTATAAAACACATAATTCACTACTTTTTTATATCCTTCTAACACAAATCCTTCTCAGGACTCTAAGCTCTGACCAACTACTCTGAACAAAAATTACAATAACAAAAGAATCACAACTCACTGAGCAATTAAATTCATTCTTTTATCAAAATAAAATCAAGGATGACTTTTTAAATAATGATGTCACTGGATATACAACCATATGTTCATTATAAATCAGTTGCAAAATCACAGTATGTTCATTTACCAAATTTCTATTCTGGTATCATCAAAAGTATATAAAGACAGACATCCTCATGAAGCTTCCTCCCCAGTTGCTGGAAAAGTCATGAAAACTATTCATTTTGAAAGAGTTCCCTTTTTTCTGATTATGTTACATTTTAGCACAAGAACATCAAAGTGAGATCTTAGCACTAAGGCAGCCAAATCTGAAGTCAAGTGCTCAAGCAAAATCCATTCTGGCGCAGTGACTGGGTGAGGATATTAGAGATGAAAACCAAAATATTATTTCTCCTAAGGATGTGCTTGATGTAAGGCAGCCTGATCTATGGAAAAGGTATAAAACCCAGGCATCACACTATCTCATCTCTACACCTTTATGCTTAAGCTATGAACACTGCCTGTGTGGCTCTCCTTTCCTGTATCTCTTCAGCGTTAGACTAAAAAATAAAAAAGGCCCCATATCTGAACTGAGATCTGCATATAAGTACCACGCACAGTGAACGGGTACAGTACAGCCCTTAAGCGCCTGTGAAGCTCCCATCACCATAAAATGAAAGTATCACATGCAGCAATTTGGATCCACCATGGATCTTTCCTAAAGATAGCAGGAGCAGGCATTGCATGGTCTAAAAATATCAGCTGATAGTTTTGTAGCCCCAGGCTCCATGTTTCATGTCAGGATCCTTCTCTGGGATTCTGTCCTGCCAGGTGGGGAGCAGTGGCTGCAGGACATGCAGTGGCAGGCTTTGGGGTGGGCGGCAGCTGTCCTGCACAAGGGGGCACCCACCTCTCCATGCCATCCACAGACAGCTCCCATCCATCCTGCGCCCCTTTTGGGCAGCCACTGCCTGCAAAAATTTCTGCCCATCGGAAAGGCACTGGTGATGAAGCCAAGGTTGGTCAGTATAATGTAGAGAACTACTATTTGCTATCAAGAGAAGGTGGTAAAGACTCTAAACCTAGAATATTTCAATAAGGATGAAAAAATCAAAATACATTGAGATATAATTACTGCCTTTTATTTTTATTTTTACTCAATTTTTATGTACTTTTAAAGCATTTTTAAATATGTGAATCTGAATTTTTTTCCAAATCCTTAGTTTGAAGCCATATAATAGAGACTTTAGGACATGATGAATTTCTTCATATGCTCAGATTTCCGGTGCCACTTATTTGTTATGCCACAGCAAATAAGTGTTCATTGCACTGACATTTACATTAGTCGAAATAATTAGCCCAGCACATCAAAAAAAGGGCAGCACTTGATTTAGTCTGCGACATCTGAATGACTCAAGGTTATTTCATTTTCGAAACACTTATATCAGACTTTTTGTGCTTGTAGATTCCAGAATATCACGGACAACCCAGTAGCATCATGTCATCAATTCCAAATCAAAGCTGTTAATAATGTTATTTAGAAAATGCCAAGCTCCCCAAGCATTTCATTACAGAGACTTTTATAGACAGGAATAAAAAGCTGTTATTGCTGCACTATGGTTATATATTTCAGGCCACAAAACTGCAGCAAAAAGATTAAGTTAAAACATGAGCACTGAACTCCAGAGAAGTTTGGACTCCATATCTGTTGAATGTGAAACATCATGAATTGCCAAAGGTGACCTACAAATTCTGGCAGTGAACCTTGGCTTCCCAAATGACACAATTTGAACTGACTGTAGGACAGGAGGTAGAGTCTAGACTTCAGGGATAATTATAATAAAAAAAAAAAGTATCTTCCTCGGACCGTGCAACTCCCATCTCTTTCCGTCTCCTGACCTAAGCTGCTGATAGATTTGCTCAACAACTAAAACACCTAAACCCATCTTTTCTTGTTTTATTTTCACTCATCTCATTTCCAATTTGAGGAAAAGAAACCAAACTCAAGTACCATGAGCATCTATGACAGACCTAAATGAACCATGCTGACCATGCTGACCATGCTGACCATGTGCTGCTTCTCCAGGTCTGCTCCTTCACCTGAAGACTTTGACAGCACAACAGGGTCAGCTTGCAGAAGAGCTTGCATCCATATTTGGCTATTTATTTTCAGGAAGTTTAAAAATCATACCTGAAATTGTGTTAATAATGCATTTTTTTAATAACTACCTTTTTCAGAAATTATTTTTAACATCAAAAGACCTGAAAAGGGTTTGAAGAGACTCAGACGGATTTTTTGCCAGTACTGGTTGGTTTTGAACCAAAAAAGATCCTTAAGACCCTTCTGATGAACAATATAAACAACGGCTTCAAGTGACTCCTGGAACAGCTTATTATATGCTAGATTTCTGGGTTTTTTAACCATATGCCACATGGATAGAGAATATTTTAAGTATGCTCTTTTACATAAACAGCCTTCTTCTCCTTAAAACCCAAAAATCAACAAAACACCAAATCCCGAAAATCAAAATAGAACCCTATGTTCATGGAAAGAACCAGATTGTTAGTAATTCTGTAATTTCTAAAAGGCTGAATAATATAGATATGATAGTGCTTTTTATTAATAGAGTGTCTACATACATATTTTTCCTGAAGTTTAGAAAGATGTCTTTAGATTTTTACTATGCTAAGTATCATGCTGTTTTGCATTGGCTACAACACTAACTTAATACAAAAACTGCTTTTGCAGGATTCAAGTGTCAGGTGTTTTAAGCACGAATACATTTCTTGCTTTATCTGTTCAATGGTGATTAAAAATCTTATTTCCTTATGATAACCTCTGAAGTAATTTGCCTTTGCATTTCTTTTACTAGAAATGCATTGTCTGTTCGGAAACAGATTTTATAAACAATAAAGAATGTTCACTACAGTTAGGTTATCCCTAATGAGTAAAATTCAACTTATGTGTTGCTTCATGAGGTAACAAGAATAATTCCAAAAGCATTTTCTATATTTTTTTCTCCTCTGATGCACCTCTTACTTATAAAAATATGAGTTGCTTCATGACTGCAACATTGTTCAAATCTCTGTGGTACAACCGATAACAGCTTTGCAGCAAATCTGAAACTACTGATCCAGCAGACAGTAATATTAGAAAAAAAGTATCTACCAATTATTATTGCTATTCTTGAATAACCCAAGATGATCAGTATTTTCAATAGAAATGGCTATTTTTTGGTTTTTTTTTTTCACATTCTATTATAATAGAAACATGGTAAGAAGAAAGGTCAGATGCAGAAACTAACTTCAGCCAAATTGGCTACCTAAAATGTTTTAGCACAACTTCAGAATTTCCTACAAAAAATCCTTTTCTGTAGCAATGAGATAGCATATTCTATATATTTGATTACAATACAAGGTAGAACTTAATCTGACCCCTCCGAGTATTTGTAGAAGGTAATAGTATTCTAAGAGTAATTTTTTAATTGTTGAAAAAGTACTAGATTTTTTAGCAAGTATTTTAATGAGCTTTAAATTATAATCTCTACAGTTACATTACTATACAATGAAACAGCTCTGCATACAAGTGAAATACAGTGACTTCTTATTTTATGTAATTGTCTGCACATTTTTAGAGATAGCAGAGGTAAAATACTGATTTGTTTGAATAGTATTTTTAAAATTTCTTGCTGATCTACGCCACAACAAAATTCATGTTCCATAGGCATCTCTTTGCAGAACACTCAATCTTTTGGCATTAACAACCAATTTCATAATTTGCAGTTTATATTACACTGGATTTAAGAAAACCCCCAATCTTAACTAAAGTAATGAACCCATGTTGGAAGAGAATTATCATCTTGCACTTTAAGGAAGACCTTAAACTAATTTGCCCAAATCAAAGAAAAAACTCTTATCAGCAGACCTCTGATCCTGCAGCATATGCATTATTACTCAGTCTCTCAGAATTCTTTTCTCATGTGGGCAGTGGATAGTAATTTCCATTGTCTAAGAGATTTTCAAACAAAGTCCACAGGCTGCTGCAGAAAACAAGCTGATCAAACATGACTGACAGGTTTACATTCTTGTTCAGTCACCTTAAGACAACACGAAGCTGATAAGGAGACCTCTTGCAAGGTCTTTGGAAGCATGACAATTTCTGTGCTTTGTGTGAACTCAATGCAGATTTACTGAGACCAAAGACAGTATGCCTAGTGCTTCCAGCATGATGCAGTTAGCAGCGAAAGGATCTAAAATTTTGGTGGCTGTACATGTTCACAGATGCTCATGGAAGTCTGAGACTCGTCTACTTAAAACAGTTCCTAAGGTCTGAGCTAAAGACATTGTTTCACTTCCCTGTGTAAAGTCAGATTGCATTTATATTGGATTTTTTTCCAGTCTGCACCATACCACCTTTTACTATTATTAATAGCTTTTAGTTTTTTGGGATTTTCACTTTATTTTTTGTTTAGGTCTGATCATGTTTTCTCAATCTGACTTAGCTCTATGCTAGTTTCCTTCTCAATCTCATACTCAATCCTCCAGTCATTACCTTTCTTCTAAGAGTTTTGAAGTCAAGCTATTCCCACACTTATACCTTTTTATAGGTAACTCTCTAAAAATTAAGTAAATTGAGGGAGATTTTACAAAATAGCACTGCTTACTATACACCTTTCATTTGAGAAAAAGTTTTTCACTCTTATTTTCTAGCAATGGAATAATAACAAAATGATATAAGAAATATCTTAACTTATTAAACCAGATTAGATTTGGCTCACCTAGAAATGAATTCAGTTAATTGCAAGACCAGGTAAATTAATACTGAAGTATCATAATACTTAGGTATTATGTCAGCTCCTGTTGCTACCCTGTCATGTCCACTTTCATTGAAACACCTAAATAAATTGACTACTACAGAAAATTTAATGGATTTTTTGTGTGAAGTTCAACTATCAGTTGCAGAATCATAAAAATATATCTGGAAGTTCCTTTGAGATATAATCTTACCCCACCTCAACTCTGGATTGGGTATGCCTAAATCACATCTACCCTTGCATATTTCCAATAGCAGAGATTGCACAAGCACTCAAGGCAATTTCCTTCAATACTTCATTATTCTTGCAATTAGGAAATTTCCCCTTTCATCTAACCTGCATTACTTGCCATAATTTAAGCCTTTCATTTCTTTGTTCTTTTCACCCGGGACAGGAATAACGTATTTAATTTCCAACAGCTACATTTTCATGGACATGAAAATTATTTTCTCTCCTAGATTAAATGTTCTTATTTTTTCAACTTCTTCTTAGCTCTTGTTGCTGACCCTGAAATATATGAAACTTTGAGGAGAATAGCAGTACATTGTTAGTAGTTGGAAAAGGCTAAGAATAGCAAGTATAAAATGCTTATTAAAAAACCCCAAACAAACCAAAAAGAAACATGATTACTAAATGGACAAAGAACTAAGACAAGTACCAGGAGGCTACATTTCCTAAAAATACCTAAGATTAAGTTATTTACTGTAACATGCTTTTTCCCCGTCTGAGAATAAAATAGTCTAGCATACCCATATTGTGCATTTATACTTTCAATCCAACCTAACACTATTTTATGAAACAGCAGTGAATTCTCTTAATTAAAGTGGATAAATGGCTGAAGTGTTTAGAAATAATTAAAGTAGTCAAGATTAAATTGTGTTACAAACCTGAAAAGACACTGAAGTTCAACGGGATTCATATACTTAAAATTACCAAGCTACTAGCAATTATGATCAAACAGGTCTTGTAGTTTTGGTTGTGCCTGAATCATTGCTGAGTTTTCCCCTAGCAGTGAGAGCATGTTTAAAGAATTCACATATGCAAAGAAATTAATTCCCATATGGGAAACTACGAACAGGAGTGGAAGGAGAGAAGACTTATGAGAGGTTCTAATTCAAACAATGACCTCATTTTTTTTCTCTCAAGCAAAAATTTTGATGTTGGACAAACTGATGATATTCTCTGTCTAATGCCGTTTAAGATGACCTTTCCATTTTATGCCAATAGTTTTCAATTACAAAACCAATCACAGTATATTTCACTAAAAGGAGTACTGTGATTAGTTAAATCTAATTTTATCAACAGCCAGAATGTGAACAGCATATTAAAGTAAGGTGAACAGCTTTGATTGATACACTGAGTTTTAATTTCTAATTCCTTGTCTCCCCCTCTTTTGCTAGGAAATGAAGGTTACACACCATTGAGCAGGGTCAGCTACTGTAACTCAAACATAGCTTCAAAGATTTAACCTTCAATTTTTCTCACACTTTTTTTTTCCCCTGTAGTATATAGACACCAAATTGATAGGTCTGGAACTATGAGCAAAGTTTTCAAACATAAAATCCTTTTTTAAAAAAACCCACAACAACAAACAAAGATGAGCATTAAAATTAATTATCATAGTTCTTTTGGAAGAAGAATGTATACACACCTTTGCTATGGACTATTTTTAGAGATTTTGAAAAAGTCTTCCTTAAAATGCAAACCGATAATTCTTTTCCAATGTAAGTTCACTTTCTGAGTTAATTAAGACCTTCCGTTTTTTAAGAACTAGGACCTATTCCATGTCCAAAGCTAGGTATTTAAATTTGTGCTTACACAAATTAGTATAGTCATCCTAATTTTCATCAGTACCCACAACTCCTACAGATGTTACCTTTTAAGTTTGAAAATGCTAATGTTAGATACTATATCTAAACATCTTGTACTTCAGACCATCCCATGGTATTCACTGAGGAGTTCACGGAAAGTCTGCGCTCGAGAGCCATTAAATGATGCAAATAACATGGCAGAGAAATGTTACTACACTTGCCATAGCTCTCGCCCTTGAGAACAGGTGCAGGAAGGTCTGACAGACCCTTTCCATAAGTCCCTGGCTGCGGGCCGTTTTCCAGCAAACCCCAGGCAGCAGAGCCTCCTGCAGCCTCCTGGTGGGTCACAGCTGTGGCACCAGTTAACCCCAGCCCCGCAGAAGCTTTCATCCCAGCAGGCTCACGTCTGCCTGCAGGCTGCCTTTCACCAGGCCTGGCTGAGGGCTTAGGAGAGTTTCCCTTCTGTCTCTGCAAAGTCTCTATGCATAAACATAAAACACTCTTATTCCCTTCACACTACCTTGGCTGAACTCAGTGTCCTTATGTTCCCCAGCAGAGCTGATATCCAGCTATGCTTCAGTGGCTCTAAGGCAAACTCCAGGGCTCCCTAAAAGACCAATTCCCTCTACAAGCAGGGCCATTATTACCATGCAGACACAGAGGAAAAATTACATTATCACAGTTACCACCATGAAGTAGCTGTTGTTTAAAAAACTGACTTTTTACTGATGACTGTTACAATTACAGGGGTTAATATTATTAATTTTCTCTTAGCTGGATATTTCAATACTCAAAAAAATCTGAACTTTACAATTTCTCACATCTGGGGAGGAGTCAAAAAGGAAACCCATTAAATTATCAGTTTAATGTATATTAGAATCCATGGAGACATTAAATTTCGCTTTTCATCTATGAATATTAAACATTAATGAGGTTTCAGGTACAGAAATATTAAAATGAAACATCAGAGAGCTATGACTTAGCTCATGTACTAAGTGAAAGAAAGTTCACAAGGGAAGCTAATAAAGGTCAAAACCACAGAACTACCATAAACCAGAACATACAATAGAAGAAAAAGAGTAATTCAAGCAAATCTGATTTAAAGGGGCTATTAAGAGCTGTATACACATTTTCACAAGTAGAATTTTCATGTAAAACACAAAGAAATGGGGAGTAATTAAATACATAGTTCTACTAATGTATAATATTCAAATGGAGGGACGACAAATATTTCTTGAGTGATTTGAGAACAACTTGTAGAGGAAGATGCCCAACCTTAAACTGAAGAATTCATAAGCACAAACAAAATCACAGTAATAGCTGCATCCAGATCTCTCGTGTTCCTCCCTGTTCTGGAGACTTCAATGTCTACAGCTATAAACATAGTAATGCAAAACCCCAGACATACAGGATTACACGGAAAGGTTAAGTATTATACCCTGAGTGCATGACAGCATACACAAAACACAACGAAAGAAATATCTAAGAATAAACAAGAAAGCAAAAGATCACAGGCCAACCAAGCGACAGCTTACTTTTTGTACATTTATAATTAATCTTTCTTCCTCTATCATTTATTCAAACACACAACCCCTCCCTACAGGAATAAAAGCAGATATTCCTTTCCTCCATCCTGAATAAAAAATTTCTAGCTACAAAATAAAAAATAACCTGGGAAATATTTAGAGGCATAGTATAGCACATTTGACAGAAATATAGTGAGGCAAAATCCAACACTAGATGTTTCTTAGATAAAAAACAAAATTGAAAGTCACAGATCTCCTTAACTTTATATAGTAACTAAAACTGTTTTTCCAGGTTCTATTCAAAGATGTAATTCTGTAAAATCAGTTACAAGTATATGATGCCTAGAACAGCCCATTCTGGAGGCTATCAATAGTATCAATTTAACTGAAAATTTTCACTTCTAAATGTTCTATTATCCCTCTGATATACAGTGTCTTGGCACACATACCATACAATAAAATATGAACAGCTCAACAGTAATTTATAAAATATCTCAGAATTATATTTAGAGACAGATATATAATAAGGTCTTTTTATTATATTATAGCATCTATCACTGTATTTGCACTCACCAGCTTACGTACCTTCAAAAGATAGGTATCAGTATCTGTACCATTAGATCTTAGATAAAGACATTTGAAGAAGCCCATCACTTATGTAAAGTTGATCAGGTCACCATGAACCCTAGATGAAACAAAAGCTCTGACAGAATTTTCCTCCAAGTAATTTTCTGAGCAGCAAAATCTGAGCCCCCAGAAACACCTGTGCACAGTCATGTGCCTCCCTGAGTTTAGACTGGTGAAGTCTGTTAAACCCTCTTATTGCAGGTGAATTATCAAACCCAGTCAGGGTGAAGGAGAAGGAATAAACTGAAATGATGCTCTTAACTGTGCTCAGCATGAACCATGTTAACAGAGGGAAAACAAAAGGATTTTGTTCTGTTACTAAATTAAACACCATCACCTCTGTATTCATACTAACTGCAAATCTACTGAACAGAAGATTTCTTTTTAAACAGAATTTCACAGTGCAAGCAAATCTTATTAAGCTTTTACCATGGACAAACTGTCAGCAGTATTATCAAGAACTGTTGCAATTAAAGTTTTATTGTAGATACTTCACTAGGACAGTATCTAACATCCCTAGTTAAGAATCATAAGCCTACGGCGGTCAGCAGGAAAACCTAGTTTTTGCTCAAATGTGTTTACAATTAAAGTAAATGAGATAAATATAAGCAATGAAACAATATTATTCAGCATGGAAAACTATGCTTTGAGTGCACTATGAACTTAACTAGTGCTAAATTCAAGAATCAGTCATCACAAAGAATGATTTCCTTTTAATTAAGGGAATTGTTTCATTATTTCATAGACGTTTACCTTCTGATCCTCTGAGGCAACACAAAAGGAAGATCGGGATTTAGACTGAGATGCATGCACTAATGAGAATTGGTATTTGAAGACCTAATGAAAGAGCTGGAGTCATCTCCAAACCATCTGGGGATTAAAATCAAGAAGCAAATGTTTAATGTTTTATACCAGGGAAAATAATAAGACATAGTCAAGGCATTAGTCTTTTCCTTGTTCTTTGTCAGTTCTAAGGAGAAAGAGACAACAGGAATTGGGATGCTAATGTTTGAACAAATACTCAGCTCTATGGATCTATAGAAGAGGTTGCATGTCCCTGAAAACATGCGGAAAAAACCTTTAGGTTTTCCATTTGTCTCCAAACAAGATATCATACACTCTCCTTAAATCAGAAATAAACCTTTAGCTTGCTGATTTTTCTTATAATTGGTCTTGAAATTTTTTAAGACACAATTTTCTTCGTACAAATCATTAAGCAAGTCTCTTGGCTTTATACAGTCAACCAGACCCATGGATTCCTGCCCCCCCAGTACCTCTTTACCTCACTCATACATACATGGCACTGATGACAAAGGTGATAACACCAAACTACACTGTCAGTAAAGGCCTTGTGTCACTCCACTCTTCCTGGAGAATATGTGTGTGATACAACCCTTGTCAGGTCTGTATTTCACTGATTGCCTGTATCAAGACCATACTGCACATGCAAACTCAACAGGAAGTGCATCACTTGGGCATGGCAACATCTTCCCTGTGACATGTCCTGTCTTGGAGAAGTCCTCCATCATAGACCTTTTGGAATGCAACCATGCACCAGTCCTGTACCCACAGTTTCATTTGCACATGCTGCTCTGTATTCACTACCATTCAGTACTGGTTAAGGCAGTACTTGTCATTCATCTGTGCTCAGGTATCCATCTGTCAGATTGTCTGTGCTTAGTACCACACATAAAGACTTTAAGAACAGTTTCTTTTAATGTTTCTGCCACCCAATTCCAGTTCAACATACAATTCTCACTAAGAGTGAGAACAGTTCTCCTTAAGCTGACCTGAAGAGGAATTAAGAGCTTTAGGAGAAGTTATAACCTAGTTCTTCTCATACCATGGGGGGCAAAGTCTCCTTCAGTTATTGCTAACAGTTTCTTCTGAGATGAAAAATAATCTCTATCTAATATCAGTCTCTGTAGCAAGTGCAACTTAAGCAATTCATTCAATAAGAAATTCAAATAAAGCAATTCACTCAACTCAAGACTCATTTAATTTCTGCAGCAACTGGCTATAGTTTATTTTTTATCCAATTATGTTTTCTACATCTCTTTAAATGATGGGATCATCCTTTGATCAATCACCAGGCTCCCGCAGCTAATGCACATATGGAAAGGGACACTCACTGCAGAAAAATCTTCTGGAAGAATTTCATTTGAACTTTTATTTACATATAGCTTTTATCTTTTTCAATGAATTTATATTATCTGAAAAACTGTAGTTCTCAAAAAGAAATCGGACAACGACAATGTGATCGTTATGAATGCTATATTGATATATTTTTCGCAAACACTGTACCTTAGTTACTAAGGTGTAACTTGGTGGCAAATAATCACATTACAGTCATCTTTAAATGTTTCACAGTTGTTAGAATGAATTGATATATTAGGAAACTGCACTACGTAAGGTACTTTTAATACTGAATAATGCTGTTAGACTGCAACATTTTGCTGTGTAGGGTTTTGTCAGGGAGACCCAGACCTTATTCAAGTGACCACCGTGGCTGCCTGGGGCCAGTCCCCAGTCCACAGGCAGCCTGCTCATCCCTGTGTTCCTGCCTGGCCATCCAGGCTCCATCTTACCCTGATTCTCCAAGTCAGGGTGACCCTGACCCTCACACATGTGTTCTGGTGGCCTGGCTTGGCTGTGCCACCAGGACCCTAAAGAGTGGCCTGGGCCCACAGCTGGGCCCTTGCTGCTCCTGGCCAATCCTACACCAACAATATTACCCACTTTCCCAAGTTCAAAAGGCCTGAGAGGACCCTTAAAAATACGTAATTCACCAGAACGCTGGAGGTACATTATCCACAGAAATATAAATCACTAAGTGGGTTGTTATATAATGGTAATTAATACTTAGCACGATAATGATTGAATTAATTACTTATTACTATATTATAATGTGAAGTAAAGTCAGCTAAAAAGTTAACAGCTGTGGCCACCCAACCACCACCACAGGATCACCCTGGCGACTGGAAACTAATGAAGGTGATGAGTTCTGTCCAGAAAGCTGTTCTTGAGGCCCAGGAGCCATTCATCCACATGGGGTCTGTGGGATAAACCCAGCACTCAGCAGGCCCAGAGCAGACCATCTGCTCAAGTGACTTGTTCACCGTCACCTCAGGAATACGCCAAGCCTGGGGTGAACTAAATCAGTGGAACAACAGATGGAGGTCAGTTTTCTGTGGCTTGTGAGGCACCTGAGTTTATGGTGACCCAGAGGCTTCCTCAAAGCACCTCTGGTGAAACCACACAGGCAGCTGACTTCCGGACCCAAAATGAGTCATTTACAAGAGAAACACCACACTGCTCAGGCCATAATGCACTCGATTAAATTAATGTACCTGAAAAGGAATGCCATAAACAGCAGTCTGTCTTTGAGGAAAATGCAAGGCTACAGTCAAGCACTACAATGTACTAAAAAGCAAAAGAAAGACCAGACATGACAGAATATGCTTGCCATAACACATCTCAGTCATAAAAAGGGAAAAAAGGTAAAAATAAAACCAATAAGGGAAGGGAAAATCATGAAGAAAAATCATTTGCACCACATATAAGTCTGAAAATCAGTACTGAAGAAAACCCCGTAATCTATAAGAAAGGTCCAGATAACAGAGATATTAATAAATGAGGCACTATATGGAAGCACTGATAAATGATGTAATTTGTTGCTTTTAAAAGGGTAATAATCTGACAGAGTGGATTGCAGATAATGACAGGTAACAGGCTATACCTGCACTAGCACTTTTAAAAGTGCTTGGGAGTACTTTTGGGCAAAGGAACATGGCTTTTTATAACAGAGAACCATTAGAACAATCAGTCATGCGTTTGTCCCTTACCGATTAGCCCACATACATTTCCAGAGTGTTTATATCTTAATTATCAATTCACATCCAGTGTTTTCCATCTAGATGCCTTGTTTTGGAAACCAGGAGCTGCACAATTAGGATGCCGGCCACTCTGTGACAGTTGGTCACCATTCATGGAAGTGTCAATAATTTGGGGTATTATATGCAATAAAAGCACTGCTTGGACAAAGTGTTAATACAAATCAGTCAAACATCAGTTGTCAAATTGCATCATCCAATTTCTCTCTTACAATAATTACATGTTAGAAAAAACCCCCAAAATTGAAAAATATTAAAACTCTTTCATATCTGCAAAATAGAGTGAACCGACTTAATGAAATAATTATAAATACATTAGCTGTAACTCTTCTAAATTTCATTTTTAATATCAGTAATATTAAACCCTCAAAATGCCTTCTATAGAGACTAGAGGCATTATTGCAGTGTATAGTAGAGCACTGAGCAGCACACAAACAAATTTTTATTACTGCACTTAGTTCACAAGGTTTGAATCACCAGTTGGTATATTTCAATTCTGGTACAGTAAATAAACATAAGAGACACAGCAATATTATCTAAAATGGTAAAAAGAATTAAATCTATAAAACAGTCTTTGCAGACATAGGAATAAAGTCTATATTGTCTATCACTTATATATAACTACATAGCTTGGATGCCTATTTACTGAAAGTAGAGAGAATTTAATTAACGTGCCAAAGGTGTTTCCTACAACTTCCTCTTATTTGCCATACCCAATACCGGAACTACAAATGTCATATGACAGTCACAAATACTGAAGTACTACAGGTACTATACAGTCAAAAATGTATGCAGACATAAGAAAATCTTCATGGTCTCTAACTGATTCTAAATACTACCTTATTGTTTTCTGTGTAATTCTCACTGCTTAGTGTAATAGACATGTCTGTACACGTCTCTATCAAAGCTGTGACCTTAATTTGACATTACAGTTGTAAAACATTACAGTACAGCCTTTGGAAAAATGTGACCTATATTTCAAGAACATATAACCCGCGAGTAGCTGTTACAGGTAAGGTGTTGACAGGTTACTGGAATGCCTGTCACCTTCTTGGATGGCTTACACAAGTGTCAAGAGTGGTGAATGTCATCTCAATATAAGGACTTGACCCTTAAAAGAATGTTTTGCTAAAGAGCATCACAACTGACACCCAGTAGTTCAAGTCATAAGAATAAAAAAAAGTTTATTAAATACAGTTTTTTTCTTGATGAACCACTAGTATTGAAGAGGATCTGTACATGCAAGAAAAGATGTGCCTTAGAGGGCATCTGCTCTAAGGAAGTGAGGACAGAGGACAGACAGAATACCTTGCTATGGGTTCTCATTTTTCCTGATGATCTAAAACTTTCATATGCCCTGAGCCCCTGATTTTTTTCTGCAAAGCCCATATTTCTTATTTTATTTTACAGAAAAATAAATCCATCTGCTCTAAAAAAAGTCGAAGTTTATTCCACTGAAAAAGTAAATGCATTTTTTGCTACAAAAGAAAAGGCATTTGGTTAATGCTGTAAATTTAATATAATACTTAAGCCAAACTCAGAAGATGTAGAAGTTTATCTCAAAATAACATCATAGTTGCAATAAGAAAGTCTAAGTCTTCTTTTGACAACAGTAGTACTGGAATACAAGACTCACATACTCTTGAAAGTTTTTTCATATTTCCTTTATGGCTACTCTAAATAGCAAATTTTAAACAAGTTTCACAGCAAACTCTCACAAAAACTTCAACTGCACCCAAGGGATGAATGTTGCATCCGTGATACCATCCACACTCTTTCCTTATGCATTTGTTCCTACAACTTTTGAATCTATACTTGTTCAACAAGCTGAAAAGGACTCTTTTGATCACAAATGTCTCTTGAAACTAATTTCTGCTTGGTGAATACTGTGCTTTCTGAGAGCACAAATATTATTAAAGTCAAAGAGAAAGGGATGGATTTTATATTTTTAGAACCGTTGTCAACTTTGTTTTTCCAGAGCACATACTTAAAAAGCAAATAATTAAAATAAAAAGCAGATAATTAAAAAGCAAAACTAAGGAAAATTATGGCCACAAACACAGGTATAGCATTTAGGCAGATATTATGAAATTTAAAAAGTATCCAGAAAGAGAAATTCTGGTAGGCCAGAATGAAGCCTGATTAATAGCACTCAGAACTCTATCCTTTTTTCTTATATGCTGAGTATCTTATAAACTTACATAACAGTGCTTGTTATCTTATACTGCAGAAAAGTACCCTACTCAAGGAACGTGACTAATCCAGAATGTGGAGCCCACAGCATAACAAAGTAGAGCCCCTGGCTCCATCTGTTCCCTAGAGCAGAACATTTTCTTTGCACAGATGGGATGAGTGGGACTAAGGAGAGAGTTGAAGAATTTCCAGCTGAACTTGTGGAAACAGATTCCTTTTAAAAGAAGAGGATGTTTTTTACTGACACCATATGTCATGTATTGATGTCACATATTGAAAAATAATGGGCAAAGTGTCCTCTCTGCCCAATCCAAATACTCAGCTTGAGCTTTAAGTGTATTTTTAAAGTATCTTTCTCCAAGTGCTTTTCAAGTTGGCTATTGCTATAAAGTTCCTCTGCTGTGCCAACACTGCTTGCTATCTATTGCATGGGTTAAACTTGGATGGGTTAAACTTGATGCCTGAATGCTATCAAATGCTGAGGAAATGTGTGGATGAATGACAATGGAGCAGAGATATATGGGAGACTCAAGTTATGTATTTCAGAGCTGAAACATTCCAGCCAACTTGTTTAAAGAAAAGATTTTGAACCAGAGACCCAGGACTACAAGAATGGCCAGAAACTCAGAGCAGAAACATCTAATGCTTCTCTCCTTAGGCTGAGGATTTTGGAGCCTTTCAGACCAACAGCCCTGTGACCACGTGGTTGTAGGCCAGGCTGTAGCATGTACAGACTTGTTGCAAATGATGAATTTCAAATTGCCATATATTATTGTTGCTTCCCTCACATAGCCTCTGGAGTTCTGGTCAGAGTTTGACTTTTATCACTTTTGTCCTTCCTCAAGTCAGGTTAAATTTCAGCTATGAGAGTATGTTTCTTTTACTTAAAATTGGGCAACACTACATCACATCATATTGTGGAATCCTCTCTTTCTGTTTGAATTAAATTTGAGCAAGAAGAATTTATTTACAGTTACTTTTCAGATGTGCCAAGAAAGTGAGCAATTAATAGAGAGAGTGGGTTTGGAGCTTTTAAACAGCATCCATGTAAATAGATTAGCTGCTAAGACCACTTTGGGCTGTGACAACCTGAATTATCACATCTCATCCTCTCCACCTGCTCTTCCTCCAAATTGTCTTGAACACCTCTGAGTGTCTAAAGCTTATAGCAGCACAGGATTCATGTGCAGGTATCAGGACAGCTAAACTGTGCTCTCACATTCACAGGATCTGGTAATATTTAAAGACAAAGAGCAGAATTCAGAGGATGAGCACTGAAACATGACAGTTATGATCAAAAGTTTTATTTGACATGACCACTGTGTTTCTATCTTAAAACATCTTTTTACTTTAAAAAAAGTGTATTAATTATGCAACAGACCTACATTACCCTAACGTAACAAATTATTTCAGATTGTTGTATAGATATATTATATATACACATAATACATCTATGTAAGATATATATATATTGTATATATAATATTTTTCAAGTTATGTCTGACCTTTGTTCATGGTGAATTACTTATAGAGTATCACATTGCATCTTGGTAGATTTTGTTAAAGGGGTGCATATTTAACTGTAAGCTAACAGAAATCTACACATGATCAATGCTTATGGAACTAAAAATACACATTACAGCTTTTGCAAGAATAGATGATGCACCACTGCATTTTAAAGCTGAAGCACGACAGCTTTCTTGTGTTACTAAAAATCTTACACATTGTGACAAGTACTTGACCTTTCAAATATAGAATGGTTTGTGTTGGAAAGGATTTAAAGACCATGTCATTCCAACCACTCTGCCATGGGCAGGGACACCTTCCACTAGACCAGGTTCAAAGTCCCATCCATTCTGGCCTTTAAGACTTCCAGGGACAAGGCAACCACATCTTCTCTGGACAATCTGTTCCAGTGCCTCACCACCCTCACAAGAAGGAATTTCTTTCTAAAACCTCATCTAAATCTAGCCTCTGTCACTGTAAAGTTATTACACCTTCCTGTCAGTGCATGGGCTTGTAAAAAGTCTTGGAGTGGAAAAATAATAAAGTGTGAATGCAAAGATGCAAAGAATGTGTATTTCTAGAATAGCAAGCAATCATAAAACTACTCTTTGAGTATAATATATATTAATTGCACTACCAGTTTCCATACACATCCATACACATATTGCATTTCCATGTATATGCTTTTGTCTAAACAGATAGGCTAAGTAACATATTCCTTCATTCTGTCAGATTTTTAATTTTAATTTGATATAATATCAACAGGGCTGAGTGAACTATTATTGCCAATATGGTAAAATCATGCAGCAGAATGCAGTTCACCTGACATGCTCAGGTCTCAAGACTGACGTCTGTCAGGTTCACAGCCACACCAGGACCTAGCAGCTAATTGTGTGACAGAAAGTGAAGGGACACCTTCAGCAATTCCCCACCTGCTCACGAGTGTTATTCATTCCTGTAACACAGTGTTAAGAGTAGTGAGCAGATCATGTTCCAGAGTGGAGTCCAAATGTAGTGGATGTTCCAAAACACAAGGTGGAAATAAAAGGGGAAAAAAAAAAAAAGGATATGCCCTGCACATGTTGACAGTACTGAAGAGAGAACATATGGAAATGTTATTTCCTATTGAAATTTTTCTGCCACTGACCTAGAAACTGTTATTTCTACTCCTGCCATCATCCTAGGAAAATTCCAACTGATGTGTAAAAATATATGACTATGCATGCAGACATGGCGATCAGTTTTTCCTCCGTTCATTGCCCAAAATAATACGGAAGAAATTCCAGATTGCTTGAAACGGAAAAAAAAAAAATAAAAAAATTAAAACACAAAATGCTTTGAGGTCAGGAGTGTCAAAATGAACTTTTTTAACCTTTCAAAACCAATTTTGTTCAGCTCTGTTCGAATGCTGTACATCACACTGCTTACATTGCAATCTGAAACATAAAGTTGAAATATATTAATCAAGGGGATTCTAGACTTGGAATAGTCATTCAAAATGTCTTAATTTAATTCATATGATCCCCACATAAGACCTGGATGTCATGATCCTATCTATGGTTGACTAAATTCCCATGGGCTTATAGCTAAGAAGATAAATAAATAACAAGAGAAATACATGATGTCTGGCTGATAGAATTTGACCTGTCTGAAACAACCTTTATTATATATTAAACTGAAAAATACTGATATTATTTGCATGTCTATTAATGTAAATAATATGCAATAGCAGTTGTAATAAGAACTGTAGACAGAGCAAATACAAATGGTCAGTGAGTCATTAGTGTCAGAGCAGTAATTTTTTTTTTTTTTAATAGTGTCTGAAGAAGTATACGAGGACATAAAATGCACTTGAGTTTTTTTTGTTTAGGTCTTTCATTCATAATCGCTGTACCAAAATCTCAGTGATGCTGAGACTGAAGCACATGATATAGAGTACATCCATAATCCTTTAAAAAAAAATCCTGAAAGATAGAGAACATAGCACATAGGTCAACCTTTCAATAATGAGTTCAGCTGCTTCAGTGGCTGTTGAGATAGATTAGACAAGCTTTTTCCACAGACTTAAAATCATCAATATATATCTTTATCAGCATTCTGCAGATACTTTATTTCCTTCTCTGATAGCATGACTATATTCTCACAAGAAAATACTTCTAGTCTCAGGTATCAAATTTCTGAATGATCCACACCATTATATCTAATGCGGATTTTATGTAATGAAAACAAATAATGACTTTCCATAATTATTGTGTAAGCTCTACATTTTGCACTTTGGAGTCTTTTGATCTCAATATTTCATTTGTTTACCTCAAAGTGATTTTCTGATCATCAAGATGTTTTTCACATTTCTATCTGAAAACTTTATATTAAAATTCATGCTAGTCGGAAAGTTACACTTGTTAGAATGAAAACAATGAGAACTGCCAAATGCTTCAAGACCTCTCTATTCAGAAAGAATTCCCTTATATTAATATTAAAAATTCATTATAGATTCTTTCACTAGGTATCTTCCCTGATCTTTTTGGCCCTGTCCAAGACAGTGGATAAGACACTAGTTTAAACTCTAATACTTAATTCCTATTAACATTAGCAGCAAGAAGCACCAGTCTATCAAACTGAGAAGAAAAAAGACAATAATTTTTAAGGATAACATACTAAATAAAACTTAAGACAGTGATACCGTAAAGCTACTGAATATGGATACTGGACTAGGTTTTCTGTAAGGCACAGGTTTCAATCATTTCCTTAATTGTAAACCTTGCTGTTTACAGAGACTACTGGTGCAATTGTTTAAATCTTTCAAAGTAAGGCTCAACTCTAAAAGTTTCTCATGTTGCAACATCAACTTCTTATAACAAAATACACCTTTTGGATTATAATTAGAACTCTAATTACTTACTACAATAGTGGTAATTGTAACTTTCAAGAACACTACTTGCAGGGTCTTATGAACAGTAAAGTCTTTATACTACATTTTCTGCAGAAATAACAAAATTACTTAAAATCAGTTATTAATGCCTTGATGAACAACTGAGAATTGGTATAAACAGTTCATGATGATAGACAACAAGAAGTAAACAGGATAACATCAGTATTACAAATGTTTTAGCTTTTGTAGTGAAGTTGATACAATACAATAGTAGGATTATGAAGCCTTCATTATCCTACCTACAACAGAAAAATATGCTTCAAAAAATGAGACTTCTGAGCACTATGGCAAGCCTAAAATTAAAAAAAAAATTAAATCCACAAAATATGACAGAAATTACTTTGCCAAAGGCAACAATTTAGCTGAGATCTAAGAACTTCATTTCCTATATCCAAAGAAGCAAAATTTTGATGGGAGTTTTCAAGATACCCTGCCTCAAGTTATGAAATTTATTTTAATAATGAGACCTGTTTATGATCAAAACCCTCACTGCAAACTATAGTACCCATCTTGTATCAGAAGCCTGACTGGCAGTATTCTCTGTCTGGGAACCTGTGACAGAGGAATCAAGAGCTTTCTACACTTAACGGTTTCACTGTACGGGAGTAATATGTTTTCTACCAGCATGGCCATTAACTCTGAACACCCATTTACTCAGGAGTTGATGACAGGGAACTGGGCAAATGTCAACAGCAGAGCAGCAACAGGGACATATCCCATTTTGCTTTTCAAATGGTGTGCTTCTTTGCAGAATGGAGTCGAAATGGACCACCAGGAGTAAAACAAGACCAATAAGGCCAGAACACACTTTGACAAGTGACCCAATGCAAAGACTGAAGTGTAGAGAGATCAGCCTGCTGTTATAGTGAAGTTTGATGTTCAAAAGCTGGATTTCAAGGCTATTGAAAGACAACATTTGTAAATGACAGTCCAAAACACCTCTAAAAAACAGAGCTGCAGCTTCTATTCAGGATTCTTACTTCCATTTAAAAAAAGTAGAGTTCACAAAGTGCTTCTCAGTAGAATACTCAATCTATAAGTCTGTGCTCTGCTTTGCTTTATTAACATGGAGACTTTAAAGAACGCAAGTAGTTCACAGTTGTAGACACAGGTAAGAACACAGATATTGGACAAAGAGTAGCACAGACTCCAGTGACAAAGTAATTTACTTGTGAAATACCTACAATGTTCATTAAACATGTGACTCCACAAAAAGGCTATCTTGAAAGGCAGATTAGAAATATTTGTGATGAAAGCAGAAAAAAGAGACATGAGGCACTTGGTAGGTGAACTGTGTGCAACTGTGCTCTGGTAAATGTTAAGAGCAGGAGTGGTCCTCATAATTTTGATAACCATTATAATGTTTTATTCCAGTGTTCATTCTAAATTAGAGAATTACTTTATCTTATCAAAGAAAAGGTATATACTGCTAGATGAATGCTTCTTTTAAAGGTGATTTTATCCTTCAGATGTACTTTTCACTTTACACTACTTTCATATTTACAGCTTGGAGGCTGTGCATAAAAAAATCTGTGACGCAGCTGCACTATGATTGTGTCTACATAAAAATAATATAAAGAGGAGTTTTATCTCAGAGCTGCTTCTCTGTCTCCCACAGCCTGATCCTCCATAGCACAATCTGCATCTCTCAATAGTAATCTTGCTATTACTCATCCTATTTCCACTACCACAAAAACCTGTCTTGCTTTTTATCCTCCCCTGCTTCTGACATTGATTTGGAGAGGACTGTCTGTATGTGTGGGCTTACATAAGTGTGGGGTTTATGTCTAAAAGTATAGTAACTGCTTTATCTTAATTATGTACTCTTAGTGATCACTGATACAGAGAATTTATTTAAAATTATATAGGAAAGAAATGCCATCAAAATTATTTACACAGGTTTTTCCTTTTTTACTTAATAGAAAACTGTGAGTAGACAGACACCCAGAATTACCTGAAGGTGGATGAAGTATTACTGTCACTTTTCAGTTAGTCTTTCCTTCAAATCCAATAGTAGAGTAATAATACAATAATTAAAGCTATCTGGAATGGATTTCACTTCAGTGACCTTTTTATAGGTGTTATTTTGCTGTGTACTTCAACATAAAGGAAGCTTAGCTGGGGAAGATATTTGCAACTAGCAACTTCCAGAGATTTCTGTAGCCTAGTTAGGCAAAGAAGACACTTAACAAGTTTTTCTCAGGGACCTTTTAGCTCTTCATTCTGTATGGCATTCTGTATGGCATTTCTCTTTCCAAAGCACAACTGTGACATTGTCACACACGGAGGATTTAAAAGAAAAGCCTTATCTTTCCAAAGAAATGAACAAACCCTTGAAGAAAATGCAGAGCACCACCATTTTTTCAGATCTACAATGACTGAATCACAAATACCATACAATATGAGCTGCAACTTAACTCACAAAAAAAAAATAAATTCTGAGTAGTCTGCCTTGATGGTTTAAATAATCCTTATTTCACTCCTACACACTATGTTGAAAATCTGGATAATCATATAGCTGGATAATAGCAGTCAGGAGACAGACTACTAGACAGAGAAGTAGATTAATGTTTCTTGCTATGTTGTTATAGACTTGAACTGTTGTAATTCACTTGAGCTCTGTGTCTAAAGACTTACATGTTTTGGCAGGTATGTAGGATTCCTTCCTTCTATCCCCAAAATGTTGAACACATCACAGTTGCTATATTTATTACATAAACATAAGTCTTCCTCAGTGAAGACTCTGAGGCAACCTGCACAGACAAAAGTGCTCTGGAGCTGAGGATCCACCCAAGGGAGGGAAGAGAGCTTTCCTAGCCAGCAGGACCTCGACACTAGAACGGAGAGAAGGGCCCAACACCTATTCTTGAGCCAGCAACGGAGAAGCTGTGCCTCAGAGGCAGCTCTGACCCTGCACAGCTGCTACCAGCAGGGACAATGTTCACCCTCACCTGGAGATAAGTCACCCCCACGGAGCGTGAGTGACCAGGTCCTGCAGTCCCTGCAATTCACACATGCAGAATATGGATATCCTATCCACTCCAGAGCTCAATTGGTGTCATCACCCTCTGGGGAGGAGCTCTGGTATGGCATCCACTCAGCAGGCAGCCAAATCATCTCTGCTTGCCAAAAAGGAGGCAGTGCCCCAGACAGAGCTCCCAAAAACATGTGGCCATCCTAGTATCAGGCTGCAGGGAGTGCCTATTTCTTTCACTGGGTTGTAGCAGAGAGAGCAGTTGTCTCAATGACCAAGTGGATGACGTGCTTAACCCAGTAGCAGAGTTACAGGATGAGTTAGAAAGATTAAAGAGTACTAGAGAATCAGAAGGGGAGATAGGCAACTGGAACCAAGCCCTAGCCTCCCTGAGACGGAAACAGCCACCAAAAATAATTCAGGATCAAGAGGATCCTCTGTCCATCTCCCAGCAAGGAAAAGGCAGCAGCTGTAAAGGAGCAAATGGAGAATAGTCCATGCTCAGAGCGGCAAGTGAAATCCTTCACCCACTTCACTCCCCACCGATGCCTATGCACAATAATTATGAGGCTTTCTATGCATTAGCTGAGTAAGGAACTGCTGGTCAAACTGAAGGGAAAGAAGCAAACACACAGGCAGAGCTCACATGGACAGGTGATCTGGAAACCATAGAGAGATGAAGTTTGGTTGTTTAGGAGTGAGGAAGGCCAAGGAGAAGCTGGAACTGAACCCAGCAAGGGATGCAAAGAATAACAGGAAAGGCTTCTATAGGTTTGTTAGCCAGAAAAGGAAGGTTGAAGAAGGCTTAACCCCTCAATAAACAATGATGGTAAAACTGGCAACAGTGGATGATGAGAAGACTGAGATAATGAACAACTTTTTTGCCTTGATAGCAACCTCTCTTCCCACACCTCTTCAGAGAAGGAGAGCAGGATGGGATCTAGGAGAGCGAAGTGCTTCCCACTGTAAGGAAAGATAAGTTACATGACCACCTGAGGAACCTGAATGTATATAAGTCTATGGGACCTGATGATATTTATCCCTGAGTCCTGAGGGAACTGGCTGATACAGTAGCCAAGCCACAGTCCATGATGTCGGCATATATGTTAACATTGAGGGGGAGGAGAAATATTTAATGAAGGAGCTTTCACCAACCCTTGAAATTCTCTTTCTGCAAAGTCCAAAACATTGCAAACAGTTATCTTGTTTGGACAGCATGTATTTGTGGAATCAGCAGTACAAAGTTTAAAAATATTTCATACTTATCATACATAAGAGAAGAATTACCTTGCTTTTCTTTTTTTTACTCAACCATATTAAGAAAGGTCTCGAGATAAGTTGCAATTACCAATTAATAAGTTGCAATTACCAATGCAATAAAGTCCCCTCCATTAAATCAAGTGTTTATTATGTCTGCATGGAAAAATCTTATAACTCTTAAAGATGCCTATGTATTTCTTAAGATACGAAGGTGAGTAGTGAAATGAGCACAGCAGACTTGTCCAAACTAAGACGAAAGCGTTAGCTGAAGGATGAATGGCTCCATCACATGCTGAGGAATGAAGTGACTGGTGATAGTTACAGGAGGAGAAGGTTATACTATCTGGAGAGGAGAAGAAATTATTTAGTACTTTTATGAGCTTTTAAACATAATTTTTCAAATTCCAAAACCCCCTGGGTTTTTAATTTCTTACCTGAAATGCACAAACTAAATGCAATATGAGTTTAATTTTTCATGAGCATTTAGTTTACAAACAACTATTCTTCATACACTTATATTCCAACCCAAAATAAAACTATCTATGCACAACTTGCAAATTATAGTCTTTCACTGCTATACATATTTTAAAAATGTCACCATTTTATTGTTTAGAATGGCTGGCAGCAGGAAAGCAGTACAAGCTGGTACTTCAGACCCTGGCAAGTAAAAATTAAATTTGTACCCTCTCTGTTGATGAATTATTAGATGGTGTGGGAAGTCATGGAGATTTGATCTAGTAAGTTCCCACAGTTATTCCTCACATTAGCCTTCACAGTACATATTATTTCATCAGCCTCATGGTACATATGGAAGATTTCGTTTTAACAAATCTCGAAATTCTAAGGAAAATCATGCTCATTCACATGCTGTAATTTAGAATTTTTTTCCTGCACAGTTCTGATATTTACTAATTCAAGGGTTTACTAACTCAAAATTTTTGACAGAATCTAATTATTAAAAAAAAATTTAAAATCTACAAGTTTTTAAAAGAGCAGAAGAAAAAGCAGAGAAGCTCAGAATATCAATCACTTTGTGTGAGAAATTAAACACTGCTGACAATACAGTCGCAACTAAATTGTTTCAAAGTGAATTGATTTGTTATAATAGAAAAAAATGAAATTAAAGCATCATTAAAAATTATACATATTTCCTTAAAATTAGCAACACACGTATTTCTAAAAACAAACAAACCCCAGAAACATCTAATTTGGTGACTCTGAAACAAACCCCTTTATACAGATACAGTATCAGGCAGCATCAATACATACCTACCTTACACCTGCAACTCTTCTCTCAAACAGACTGACCGCAAAAGTTCTTGATCTGTCTCTGGAAACTGTCAGCAAAAGCTGATGTTTCCTGAGATAAAAAAACAAAATTGAAACTCTGTGAACTGGACTGAGACCAATCTCATGTCACAGAGGTATTCAGTGACCCAATGGAATGCCAAAAAAAGCTCTGATCACTAATCATGGTGACTCTATTTACACTGGCTATTCCATGGTGATAGTTTATATATCCCATTACCATTCTCTTAAGCTATACAATTTCCCAAAACAAATAAATTGTAAAGTAAACTAAATCTTTTTCCTAATAATGCCAAGGTCTGGCTACAGCTGTATTTGTTTCTCTTGCAGGACAGTGAGAAAACCAAGACTAATCAGAGCAGAGAAATTAATTCCTTATGTGGAATTAGATTCACCTGTGCTCGAACTCTTGCAAAAGGAAATAAAAGCCATGAATACTGGTTAAGCAGGATCATTAAAAATAAATAAAACAAAATGTGGTGGGTTTTTGCAACTGTCATTTTCACTTCCAAGGACGTTATCCAGTTAAAAATGTAGCCTCTAAGCAATACAGACTTGCCACAGGGTTATCACAGCTTTACAGAATGGCTAATGTTGGAAGGGACCTCTGGAGGTCACTTGATGCAACCCCCTGCTCAAGAAGGACCTCCAAGAGCAGGGTGCCCAGGACCATGCACAAATGGCTTTTCAGTATCTCCAGATGTGAGTATTTCACAGTCTGTCTGGGAAATCTGTAATCCATGCAGTTTTCTTTCAAAAACTCATTTTTTTCTCATCCTTAGTATAATTTTTCCTTAAACTGTCTTCCAGGAGTTAATTAACCTGAGTTAATGTACACTGATATATTGTCCCATCTTTATTGATTTGGACTGTACAAATTTCTTTAATTTTATCTCTTCAAAAAAATCCTATGACTTGTCAACAAATTAATTATGTCAACTGTGAAGTGCTTCCTCCACATTTTAAAATATTCTATCTTAGAAAAGAAAACGTATCTTATTTTCAAAAGCTCATTTATAAAAAAATTCTAGCTTTCAGGACTCAAAAATAATGCAGAAAAAGACAATCTGTCTAAACCTGTAAACGGCAAACTAAAGCATTATTACACTTCCTCATGATGAAGTAATTGAAAATTAGCAGTTTAGCATAATTTATATTTACAATAGATCTTATGTTACAATGCAAAAGACACCAAGTTTGGCCTAATTTTCTACACAAGCAAAATTAGTATCTTCCAAAAACTTAGAGGGAATGGACAGAAACAATGAAAAGAAGCCATTCTTACGTCTTCTATGGAAAAGAAACTTCTATGGAAAAAAACCAAAAACTTTTCCCAACTAAGAAACAAAACTATACATTAAACATTCAAAAGTGATTGTGATGTCTGGGCAGGAAACATTATTTAGGGTATTGCAAAAAGTCAATAGTGCTAATTATCAATCATGGTTAACGCCTCCTCATTAACAACTAGAATTTTATGAAAATATATTAAGTATCTTTATTTTTGTACAATACGTACCATTTGAAATGTACAAACCTTATCAAGTGTAGCTTCAGATACACAACAAATGAAAACAACTTCACCACTTGAGCTTGGAGGAGGAGGTGACGAGAGGGGAAGTGGCCCAATTCACACACACCTCTTCAGAGCAAGCGAATGTGCAGTTTTGCTTCCAGGTGATGGCAGTATGGGTTTATCAAGGTATTGCTTACCTTCTATCAGGTAAAAGTCATGGGAATGAGCATTCCCAAGTGAAGAAGAAAGATAAACCCACTCATCATCTGAATCCTGTATTTCAAGGAAATCTTAAGGAACCATAGTTGCTAACTTTGAAATATGTAGATTAGATGTCAAATTGGTTGTCAAAGCCCTCACTATATTTAAAGACAATGAGTAATTATTATTGATGGACACTGAATTTTGCCAGAACTTATCCCTTTAATTAGGCAAGGAAAAGAGATGGTTGCCTCCTCTGGGAAATCATAAACACAGACGGATGTTATTTCTTATTTTAAATTACTTTGAGATTCCAATAGCATTAACATTCCAAATAATCAATTTCAACAGTGTATCTCTACTCCAAAATCAAATAAGAAAATAGATATTTTATCTCCATGAAATTAAAATTCATCATGAAAGAACTACACCTTGTAGTCATTATCTCTGTCATACAAATACATTTACAGCCTCATCTGTAATCAAAGAAGCCATCAGTCAATAAGGTACCATCCAGGCATTTGAACATATACCTAATATTAATGGTCCCTAACTGCTTCAGAAACAACGGCAGGACTGGCAGGACTGAAGATAAATTTCATCAGGTTAAAGTAATTTCCCTTCTATCTTTTCCTTTCCATGTCTACTGTTGCCCTGCTTATGAGGCAACATTATTCTTGAACTTAAAACACGTTTTTTCATATTGTCTGAAATGCAAATGATCTTCAGTGCCTAATGACTATTTTTTGGCTCAGATCTCATAAGGGAGAAAAGGGAATTAATTCACAATACCTTCCAAACATAATCTCCAGCAATGCAGGTGAAGTCAAGACTCCATGAAGTAATTTGCCTCTTTTCTGTACTAAACCCTGCTTCCACTGTCCTGTTTCCAAACCACCTCACTTAGCCCAGTGATCCCCACCAGATCAGATTGTACAGATTGTCTTCCCACTCCTTCCTTCGCTTTGTTCTGGTGCCTTTCCTGTGTAAACCCAGACCTAGATTCTTTTCCCCATATCCATCTCCTAATCTTATCAGATTTTGTACCAAATTTTCTCCCTTCCTTTCCCAGGTCATTTATGACACAAACTTTATGTGCTGCATATTCAATTCTTAGATGCCTCAGCAGACACCACATGACACCATATGTTCCCAACCTACTAATCCATGGGATTCTGCTCTGATGTTCCACAGAATGGCAATGGTTAATAATGCTAAGTGACAAGCAGACCTAGTTACCTAGGAAGAACTGAAACATTTTCATTGGAAATGCAAAAAGTGGTGTTACTGAAAGTTTTAAAACTTGTCCAAATTTGGGCCTATGAACCAGAAAATAAGGATGGATTTGATAAAATCCCCCTCTCCGAGTAATTTCACCTTCCTGCTTCAAAGTAGGACAGAAAGACTATTTAAAGCAAAATACTATGTATAAATAAGCAAAAAATTGTTTTCTCTACTTGAGGTTTCTGAAATATGCATTTTGCCTGAAAAATCTCCAAATATTCAACCTGATGGAGATATTTTACATTAGGAATTCCAACCATTATGCCTTATGCTCAATAGTGTCATAAGCCACTTAACATCAAAAAATCTATTGAGAAATACTAAACAAACCTAACAGACATTTTATCAGTTCTACTTACAGTAATTGACTGCAAAATTCTACAATGTATTAGAGTATAAACTGATTGACTTAAATCATGGAAATCCCTAGATTGCTCTGTTACAATATTAATTGTTAAAGCTGACAAAAGGAGCCTTCTGTCAAAAATACTAAAAATCAAGTAGAGATTTAAAAGTATTTGGCACAAGAACTGCAATTATTTTTACAAAGCAGCACACAATTATGCCATACAAATCATTCTCAATTATCATTATTTCAGTTAACTAATTTGCTGGTTTTAATGATAGGGAAAATTACATACAGGGTTTTTTGGTTTTTTGTTTTTTGGTTTTTTTTAATGTGGTATTTCAAAACTTTAAATTTATATAGAAATAATGTATAATTTTTCTTTAAAAAAAACTGTTACAGAATGCACTATTACACCTCTATTTTTAGACAAGGCTACAGATTTATACATGTGTATATTTATGCATATATGTATGTGTGTATATAGATATGTACAGAAGCATGTGTCTAGGAAAAGTTTACTACAGTCAGAATACTCAGCATAGAGCTAGGCACTACAAAAGGCTGTCAAGAAAGCTGAGTTCTTTCCCTTCCATAAGCAGCTCACTTATGGCAGAAAGCAGCAGATTTGTAACTCTGAAATTTTCTGAAACAGGGTCCTGAGCTTCCTTCTGAAAACTAAGCAGCATCGATTCTTTCCAAACACGTTTGACAGAGTTGCTGTTTTACTCGGTCGCTCACTGGTTACAATGCACACATGAGATAACAGAAAGCACAAAACCTCTTCAGATAAAGGGGCATCTATTCAGATGCCCACTTGCTTTCAGGAGACTGACACAGCCAGCTCACTATAACAGACTCTGCTCGCATCCTCCTGCTCCTGTTGCACACCTCCCTTGCACCACAAGAAATCCCAAGATTCCCCCTGGATCACAGTGAGCACATAGGAATTGCCATAGCTCCATGATTAGGTTATTAATTTGGGAGCATGGAGAACTGAGTTCAAGACTCTGCTATTATGAATGCTTAATTTAGAATGCCGGAATGTTCATTGTTGTGGAATCTGAAAGGCCACTTTCCTATCCTAAAGGGCTGCCTTAATCCCTAGGTTACAGAGTTCTTCTCTCTGCCTTGAAAGACATTTAAGTACTTAATTCAAAATAGAACAGCTCCATCATGCAAGTCTCTGAAAGGATTGGTCAATTGTTTAACATGAACACCTGAATGCAAAACCCTTGGAAAAAGGGAAGAAGTGTGACTCCAGTGCCTCAAATATTTCAGCAAAGTATTTTAAGCAAAACCATTTTGCACCATCTTTTCTGGAAGCTCATCGGCACATTTTAGGCCATCATCTGCATATCACCATGGAAGAAGAGACATGAGCATCCATGCTGCATATCCACTGTTTTCACAAATAAGGCCGCTGGTGCAAAGGTTCCTTGTAGCTCAACTCACTGGTCACATTTTGTAAGCCATGAAAATGCTAAGGAACAGCAAATTATCAGCTTATACAGCTATGGAACTTGAAACTACAAATCCAAAGGAGTTTTCTTCTCAGTACTTCAGGTGAGGTATGAATACATTGACATTTAAATGCTTGATTTAGATGCCTGCAGGGACATTTAGGCAGCAGCATCCCTCTTGCAAATTTGTCTCTTAAACACTTTAAGATTTACAGACAAACAATACTTGTAATAATGAATTTGAAGAGTTTAATAATAATGTCATCAACTAATCTGTTTAAATTATCTCAGTGCCTTCAGCTAACCTGAATAAAAATGTTGCTCTTAATTCTCAAAGAATCATGGAATCATAGAATGTTAAGGGATTGGAATGTACCTTGAAGATCAAGTCCCAACCCCTCTGCCATGGGCAGGGACACCTCCCACTAGACCAGATTGCTCAAGGCCTTATCCAACCTGCCCTTGAACACTGCCTGTGCTGAGGCATCCAGAACCTCCCTGGGCAACCTGTTCCAGTGCCTCATCACTCTCATAGTAAAGAATTTTTTCCTAATATCTAACCTAAATTTTCCCTCTTTCAATTTGTACCCATTACTCTTTGTCCTACCACTACAGTTCCTGATGAAGAGTCTCTCCCTGGCTTCAGCTACTGGAAGGTTGCTATGAGGTCTCCATCCAACCTTCTCTTCTCCAGGCTGAGCAGCCCCAACTTTCTCAGCCTGTCTTCATAGAGAAGGTGTTCCAGTCCTCTTATCAACTTTGTGGCCCTCCTCTGCACTTGCTCCAACAGCTCCATGTCCTTCTTACACTGGGGACCCCAGCACTCCAGGTGGGGTTTCACAAGAGCAGAACAGCAGGGCAGAATCCCCTCCTTCAACTTGATCACACTGCTTTGGATGCAGCCCAGGATACAGCTGGCTATAAGGGCAACAAAACCCCAAAATGCTTAACTTAAAAATCTGGTAAAGAACACTAAGAGCCATAAATGTTCCAGCTTTATCATTCAGAAATTCACAGTACTTGAAATAAAGGAAGAAAATAATTCAATAAGTCTATCATGTCTTATACTGCTTGCATACAATAAACATAAAAACAATTTTACAAAGTATAAGCAATTGCTTTTTTCATCACAGGTAAGATTTACTACCTTTCATTTCAAACTGGAGTTATATAATACATAATGTAATAGCACAATAGAAGCACACATTTTTTAATGTAGAAAACAAAATAAAACTAACAACAACAACAACAAAGAAACCCAACCCCCAAAAAAACAAACTTCAAAGAAGAAAAAGAACTGTACAGAAGTTCCCATGCAAGATGTTCTGACAGAGTTCAGAACAATGTCTTCTTGGGTGACTGGACAAACTTCAAAGGTACTGATCCAACAGCTTCTACTGCTTACTGCTAATGCTTTGCATGCAAAGTTGTAATAAAATTGCCTTATTAATGATCTCCATTCTAATTTTTATAGATTTTTAGGAGCACTGTAGTAGTCACAAGTTGGGATTCAGAGTCTGCTTCCCTACTAAGAGACAACAAACACTCATCTGTAACACTTACTAGTTTAAGAACATCTTAAGAAGCTGATGAGAAATTAAAAGAGTGCAGTTTAACTAGTAAATTATTCTGCTATTTTTCATATTACAAATAAAGACAAATTTCAGGAAATCTTTAGTTTGGATGCCATGCCTGCAACTCCAGTTCCTCAGCAAAAAATAATCAATTAATTCTGTTGATGGGAAAGTTCTTTATAAATTTGTGAGGGAGGTGACTGATAAAAGCATTAAGAATAAGCTCTTCCTTGATGTCTTTCGTTATTTCAGTTCTGTAACATTTCATATAATTAAATAATCAATTCTTTGCATTTCTTCACTATGAGAATATATGTAACATTCTCACTGCTGTAAGCATTTTCGCAAGACTTATGGCAGTAAACAGCTTCTTAACTCTTCCTCTATTCACGTTCATAATTCATGTGACTTTTGGAGAATAGAGTTATCACTAAAAGGCTTGAAAAACACTACACATCCTTCTTATAATGGATTTTATATGAATCTTTGATTTGCATTATATGGTACATATGTTTTAAGCATGCAGGCTGGAACTTATGAATGTAAATACAAATCACAAGGTGTAGGGATTTCAGCATAAGAACCTTACTCCCAATATTGGGCATTCAGGTCACGGAACAAGCACCAGCATCTTTGGAGATCAGCACACTGACAAATAAATGGCAATTAGGATCGCTGTGTGAGGCAACTATTAATAAACTATTAAAACAAAAAAAAATTGTCACATGCCTTTACTTGGTATATAATTACATTTCTTATATACTTGTTTACCACTTATTCACTATTCATATTTTTAAAGTAAATAACTATAAATGGAAAATAATTACATATGGTGCAGAAGATAAATCTTTTATGTAGATTTAAGCACTCTCATCTAACAGAAAGCAGAGAACTTGTATGAAATTATTCTAAGAAATAATTTAAAGTATGACACCATTTAAAGAAATTGGACAGGACACTAAAAGGCATTTCATAACACTTAGGTTAATTAAACTGTAATATAATTTTCCAAAGGAAGTGAATGTATTTTATTAAAACACCAAAGGAGGCAAGGGAGGAAAATGTGGTATATGTGTATACCTACATAGTAGTATTCTTCTGCTTGGGCTTCTAGGTTACATCTATACCGATTTTTGGGAGAAATAAGAACTAACTACCCAGAACTCATAGAACTGAACTTTTCCAGGTCTTCTGCTAGCTCACAGCTAGTCTGTGGGACCAGTCTAGAGCTACCAGAGTGAACCTCTGGAGCACAGTAAATTAGACACTGGGTGCTCAGCAACACCTATTGTGCTATCAACATTGTTGATGCAAGCTTAGCCACTGATGGCCACTCATAGGGGCCAAAACTAAAACATGGCATTCATCAGCTTGCATTCAGCACTCTGCAAACACAGCCAAGTTTTCAGTCATTCTCAGCAGCAAAGTCATTTGCATCAGCATAAACAATTGACAGAGCCAGCTCATATCGATCTGCAAAAGGTTACTGCATTTTCTTTCAGCAGGATTTGAGCTATCAGCTCTAAAGCTGCCGTAGCTGCAGCAGTCAGCCGGTTGCCCTGGGCTTTCCTAGTTATGGTGCCTCATTCCCAGACAGACCTCCCTGGCTGCGATGCTGGGGCACGACACAGCACGTCAGAGAGACAGTGAACCCAAAGCAGACACAGCCTCAAAGTGGTTCAGTCACTCCAGTACAGTGCTCAAGACTGACTGCTAAGCTCAGTCAGCCTCCATAGTTCTACATTATCCAATTTATGGAAATCTTCAAGGACGGCTGTGAACACATTCACACTGCAAAACAGTATTATGGCACCTGAAATAAGAAGCTTACTTAAGTTTTAAACTCAGCATTCGTAACAATAAACTTTACCAGAATATAAAGAACAGAATACTCTATCCTTCACACTACTTTACTGTATTCACATCTATTTCAAAGCAGTTTGGAGGGAATCCAAAGAGCTACCAGATGCTGTTTGCTGTTCCCCGAAGAGAACCACAGATTATATCATAATAACAGACTGCAAATTAGAATTAAAAGTGATACATCATAAATCTCTTTCTTTGGTTCCACTCTGTGCTTTGAGACTTCTAAATATGATTTTTGTATTTTTTAATAAGTGCTTATATTTTCTTTTGTTTTCTACAGCTGGTTTCTTTGGCTACCATTCATACTGCCCAAATTGCAAACATATATTATTCCACATATTGGCCTGTGCAGCACTGCTTGCTGAGAGCATATTTTAATTTAGATTTGCAATACTGGCATAGAGAATTGTGTACGGCTTCTTGAATTCATATTAGAGAAAGGTGCCAGTAAGCACTCCTGGGATGTGACATTAGACACATGCAGGCCTAGCACAAGTCAAAATGAAGATAATTAATCTCAGTCCTACCCCAAAAGAGACAATGAACATTTCCATCTGATCTATAGACAATCATGTTTTGAGTAGGACAAATGTCCGTATTCTGACCGTAACAGCAGAAAATCCTAAACAGTGTGAGATCCATCCTTAGATCTACTAATGCCACAAGATAACTTTACTGGAAATATTTTTACATTCATCATATATTTTCTCATCAGTGGGGATTCAAAACCACATTATTTTATATTTTCTCATCAATGGAGAAATATATTAAAACTTTCCAAATTTCTGTCTACTTGGATTTTTTTTTTCCAAATGACACAGAAGACCAGACACTCTAAGTGCTGAGATGATCCTTTTTATATTATTCACTACTCAAACTAGTCTTTTCTCTCAATATATGTATTGCTCCTCACTATGCTTCCTAGATAAATATCCAGAAGCACTGAAATAATATCCAACACCATAGTATTCACCAAAAGCATCAGACAGCACTTCTGAAGCACATACATTTGAAAAGCATCCAGAACAACCTTTGAAGCTAGTGGGTCATTTTGTCTCTCCTCTGAAATAACAGAAACAATGTTTCTTATCGTTAGAGGACAATTTCTTATTTAAGAAGAGGAGATCTCCTTTGCTGTTTGAATTGCGACCCACTGCTCACCTCAAAGCATGATACAGATAGTCAAGGCCATTTATCATTTCTGGTCTTATGCAGTATCTCTGTTCAAAGAAAAAAAGGTACATAATTAGCAAATAGCACAACTTCTGCACCTCACACATCAGGAGGGCTGTGATGTTGCACTCCTACCATTATTTCACGTACCAGCTTCTGTGAGGCTGATGTGATAATAACACACTTTCAATTCACCAGCAATAATAGGAGCACTGAGTTCTTTGTACAGCAAAATCACAAATGAAACAAAAGAAAACTATGAATGTATTAAGATTAGCGAAGCCTCAGATTTAACTTAAGTGTCATGAAATTCTTTTTCTAAATGTTAATACTGGAAGACAATACTTCATAATAGCTGTTCTGCCACCCACAGAGTAAATGCAGATAAATTGGATAAGTACTGAACTTTTAAGAAACCAGTTCATTAAGTACTCAGGAACTCTTGTGTATTTACGTTACAGCTTTCTTTCCTCTTTCTTTGCATCAGAGAACACATGGAAGACTTGCATCTAAATTTATCAGCTAAATGCAAAGCGGACAAAAAAATTAAAATTAGCAGTAAAGCACAAAATTTTTTTGCCATTATCAGTACCATAATCCATTCCCCCTCCTGCAACTCCTAATGCTGAACCACATCTCTTGCTTTCTCTCCTCCTCCTTGGCCAGTTTAACTAAATTTCTAATTTTGAATCAGTTCAAGATGACAGTTTCAAAATTGCCTCCCTTTGTCATTCTATCTTATTACTACTTTACTACCATTTTTACTGCATTATACCCTATCCCCTGTTATTACGTCTTCACCATCTTCTGTATAAAAACTATTTCGCCTTCATATTCAGAGTTTTCTATGGCATCAAATCAGGCTTGATTCCAATGCCGATTAACTCCTGCTGTGAAATCTCCCTGAAAGACTACATTTAAATCTGGTGTTTCAGGCCACCTTGATATCTTGCTTTGAGGAGACAGGATTGTGGGGGTTTGGGTGGTTCTTTCAGGAGGATGGTGGTGGTGTGGCTCTTTCATGCTATTATTGTAATTTTACACTTCATCATCATATGCTGCATTAAAGCAAATATGCCCTTTCCCCACAAATATTTCCAGCATTCTCATTAAAAAAAACAAAAAAAAGCTCCCACAAAACCCCCCAAACCCTCACTTTAGAACCAAGAGATCTGCAAGTTACTTAGTTTGTCAGCTCAAGTGAAACACATAGATTTCTCTCAAATTCATTAACCTGTCATTTTCAAGCTATCAGAACGTGTTTTCTTCCAAAATGTTATGTTTTAATATTTGAACAAATGATTCATAAGTGCCTTTTGCACAAGTGCATCATATATTTTTGGAAAACAACAAACCAGATCTGTGGTTAAGACAGAGGACTAATATTATTGGCATATTGATATAGAAAGGGATTAGTGATAGGGTGACAGACTTGCTCTTTATAAAAATAAATGTGAGATGATAATTGCTAATTGAAATTTCTATAGTATGCTAGAAAAATCACAGTACAAATCCTTTTGCTTTATCACAAATGCAATAATATTGTGACAAGCAAAGTCTATGACAGATTTCTAGCAAAAATAACCCATTAGCTCCTTATGGTTGGTTACTTTTTTCAGTATTTTCCTTCAAATATGTTACTAGGACTGCCAGTTGTCATGACATATTATTTATGAGGCATATGTCTTTTGTTAAGCACTGTTCTTTTTATCGATTTTTTGACAGGTTTTACTTACTGCTAGATAATATACTAGAACATTTTACTGGCATTGGTCATGTTAGAACTGTAAATTAAAGCATTGTGATAAGGAATTGGAGCTCATTAATTCAAATTGTACCAGTTAGACGGCAGGAAAGTTGGGGAATTTGATTTATTAGGAAAATAAAACTTTTGGTATAAAAAACATAGCTGAGTATTTGAAGCAAGACATGCCAAAATAATAGTGTCAAAATGATTCATCTGCATCAACAAGAGTATCTTCTCATAAAACAATGTAGGATGGCACTAATTACATAATTATTAGACAGTTTTTTGTTTCATTGCTCCCAATACTTCAAGTTTAAGTGCATTTACTTAACAGGACACTAAGAACTTATATTAACCCAGAGATATAAAAGAAGGAAATTTTATTTAATCTTTTCTGCTTTGTTTAATTATCTACACCATATGCAGAGTGATATATACCCAGGTGGAGTACTGTGTTAGCTGCTAACTTGCAGCTGTATGGAATAATCTTGTGCTGTCTGAAAGTAGTTCAGTGAGCTTCAGTGTTTCTGCTTTTTTGTGCTACACAAACCTAAACAAATATTATTCAAGAAGCTTCTCATTTTTCAGAGAGTGAACAGGACATGCTATTAACACATTAAATATGTTAGAAATCTCTAGATCAAACCAACATAGCAATAATTCATCAGTGGAGGTTTTATCTAATTACTTCACTGACACATGAGTGGTACCATATGAATATGAAGAGCAGCAGCAGTGAATACATACAAATTAATATACAAGGTCTAATAAAGACAGTATAATTCATGTAGAAATCTGTAAAGTCATGACATTGCCAATAATTCAGGCCAGCTCAATTCAAGGCAGAACAGGTAAGCCTAACTAATCTGGTAGTTATACATTCTGACTGCAGTACAGTGATACCCACAACAGTCAGGAAAACCTAGGTGATATTTTGAATGTTTTCATAAAGCTGCCCCCCTTCTCACCCACTGAAAAAACCTCCAAGCAAACCACAAAATAAAAAAGTAGACTTCTATAGTATTGTATTATTATTCCTTTTTTTTTTTTTTTTAAATCTTTTGAGTCTGGTGGATATAATTAGGCTAGAATTCATTAGATGGAAGGACTGAAGGGATAATAAATCTCTTCACAGTTATAACATAATTACTCCAATTTAGGAAACAGTCTAAGCAGAAGGTTGAGCTAGCTCAAATTCAATCAAATTTAATTTAGGAGGTCCTACAAGGCCATAAACTGGCTCAATCTCAAGATACTTGTTCTGGCTTTTGCAAGCTCAGTACTACTTAAAAACTTTTCATACCCTGGAAGCTTGAGCTCACCTCAGAGATTTGTCTGATGAGCTCATTCACTTGTGTGTATGTATTGTACGTATATGAACTTGCATATGTTCAGCAAACAAACACCTACCAGGCAGAAAACTACCTATAATTATTACATCAATATAAAGACTTTCTGGAAACATTTAATGTCAATTAATGCAACCATCATGCAATTTTAAGGCAAATCAAGAAAATTCCCACACCAACACTACAGCTTCTGCTAGTTACAAGGCAACAGCTGTGGAACTCCTGAGACAAATTCTCCAGCTGCAGCTTGGCAGTTGCTATTTATGGGGTCTCAGGAAAGACACCTTCAGGAAGGTAATATTTATGACTGTGCTGCTGCCTCTGCATCTCTTGCAGAGACTGCCTTTGAAAGACAGTTCAGGGAGGAGATGGCATACCTCTCAGGCTTTGCAAGATACACCTTGGTAACACCCAGGAATTTGTAGATTGATGAGTTCTTTTAAACAGCCTCTTTCAATCTGCTTCTGGTCGTCCTCCATGCACTTAGTCTAACACCTATGTGAAGTTCTCTTGTGATTTCCCGATGTGAGGCCTGTCTTCATACCTTATCTTTTGGTAAAAATAATTGTAAGCATTTATCTTCCTACTCCTTAACAAGAGGTCTGGACTTAGAGAAATAAGAGACCAAAGTGAGGCATTTCACCTAAAATTACAGACTTTTCCAAATTGGGCATAACTAGGTCAACTTTTCATACACATTCTAATTTCCTATTTTGATACCTACCTTAGCATGATGATAAATAATTAGTAGTTATTAACCAAGCTCCTGGCTTATTCAGAGAAGAGCAATAAACTTCTCCAGAGGACAATTCAGCACCTTAAATTAGGCTTTTGCTGAAGAATTGCTCTCTGGAGAAGCCATGTTCTCTCATATACTTTGAAAAGATCCTTGAGAGATTAGTGAGGTAATTTAGCCTGTTAAATTGGATACTAACAGTCATGCCATATTGATATCTTCTCCTAAGTCTGAATATAGTGCAACTCCACTTACATATTTCAAATGCGAGTAGGTTGTGTTGCTCATCTGCATTTAAACTGTTCTCCAAGGCAAATAAAATTGTACACACATTACCTTTACATGGACATCTTGTTAAACATAATGATTATCATTAGTATCTCTTACAATATTGGTACTTTTAAAATGGCTCATAGCTGCATAGTAATCTCATATATCATATTTGGTGACATACTCAACAATTCAAATTTTCTTAGGACTGAAAAAAAGATAAAAGACCTGAATAAATGTTCTTATTTAATACTCATTCGACTGATTCACAGCTACAGACTTAAAGACAAGAAAGGTTCTTCTTCAAAAAATGAAAAAATAGAAGCTACAAGTTTCCTAAAGCAAACAAATTGATTTTTGATCAAAATATCTGAATCTGAAGATAACCTGTAATGTCCTTGGACCTCAAAAGGGGTAGAGGAAATAGAAAGAAAATGAGCTAACAACTGTGCCAGAAGGAAACCACTTGATCAGTCAAAGGCAAAAAAACAATTAGCAAAAAAGAGTTGGATAATTAGACCTTAAGTATTTCTTATTTACTGTCTACAGCTTCTTGGTAAACTACAAATCCATAATTTATTAATAAAAGTATGTTTTATAATAAAAGTTACTTCATAAGACATGTGACTCCAGGTTTGCACTTTCCCTGTCCCAGACAAGAACACTGGCAATAAACTGAAGTCACTTTCTAAGGCCTCACTCTTGCAATGTCAAAAACCATGAGAGAAGCACAGGTGCAATTATCTCAGAAAATGAGTCTGCCTCTTTATCCTTGGCCATCTCTCTCCCTGCTGCAGCTGTATCATTATTCTAAAATGGTATGTCAGTTTTTCAATTTACATCCTGATCTTGGCCATAAAATGTTTCAAAGCCCATCTAAGGATACATATGATTTATTGGCCTACTGTAATCTATGTCACATTAAATTAAGTAGTAATATAATTCATTACTTTTTTAAGACTAAATACTTTTTCATATATTATTCTATTGGAAATAACAGGAATAATTGAATCCTTGACATAAACTCTATAAGAAACATGAACATGGTGATTTTGGCATCTATATTCTTTACATTTAGCAAACTACAGAGAGAGACCTACTTTTACATTTACTTCTGTGTTGCACAGTGTGTGACACATCATAAGTGATAGGACAAGGGTGAATAGTTTTAAACTAAAAGAAGGGAGATTTAGATTAGATATTAGGTAGAAATTCTTCACTCAGACGGTACTGGGACAATGAAACAAATTGTTCAGAGAAGCTGTGGATGCCCCATCCCTGGAATTGACCAGGCCAGGCTGGGTGGGGCCCCTGGCAAGCTGATCTAATGGGTGCCCCCCCTAACCATGGCAGGGGTTTGGAACTACATGATCTTTAAGGTTGCTCCCAACCCAAACCATTCTATGATTACTCTATAACATAACCATCGAAGAAGAGCTGTTACCTTCCCAAATTTTAAAAGAGAAAAAAATTAATAAAATGGTCAGTTAGAGATAAATTATGCATTGATAATGCACTATAATAATAATGTTTTATTTTTATTTAGAAGATAAACTAAATATTTTAAAGTTTTTCAGTAATTCACCTTTTCTTCTTCAAGTTCATGTTGCAATATCATAGCTGTCAATTAATGATCCAAGAAAAAATGTCTAATATAACAAAAATACAGAAACTGGGTCCTCTGCATATCATCTCAAAGTGTTTAACAATACAATGAATCTGTTATTGGCATAATCTTACACCATTATTCAGTTCTGTATGCCTCAATCACTATTTTGCTATCTAGCTGACTTCAGCTGGAATATTTTGGCTTTTTCCCAGTGGCTTAAGCAACTTTTGTAGAAACTGTACATTTGTGTTGGTAAGGCTGAGAAAAAGATCAAGCACTGAATATGTGTAGAATAGAACAGCACTTCTTACCATGTCCAGTGATAACACTGTAGCCGCAGACATTAAATAGCCTTATGATTGTGTTAATGGACTTCCATTTCCTCCTTAAGAAGATAACAACTCTACCTGTTTCTACTGTATTTACAATTGAAATATGTCACTGATTCCTAGCAAGAGAGCCCAAATAATATTCTTAAACAGACTCAAGAGCTCTCTTACACTGTACTGAAGAGTTGCTGAAGAACAAACAGAGTGACATGAAACAGGTGGCAACACTGCCAGACATCTAACCCAGCTCCCATGCACAGTGCAGCTGAAGAGAAGAGTACACAGAAGGCAAACTTGATTCAATGTCAAGTGTCACAGCAGAGTGAAAGGAGGAGATCTTATTTAAATGTTCAGCCCACAAAATCACTGCAGCTTGGAACACCTCTGTATGTGCTGTGCTGCTGACATCCTCACCCTAATTAGACTGGCTACTTCAGGATGCCAGCAGCTGCATTCCTTCCTTTCTCCTCTACAGTAAGAGTTTCTATTAATAGGAAGGTTTACGAAGGCATTATAGAGATAAAACATTTTGCAAATCCATACTCAGTACTCTATGTCTTAGTAAGACCCTAAGAAGTGCTTATATAACCAAAACCATAACCACAGAAATCAACAGTTGCTACATTTATGACAATATATAGCCATCATCACGTCACACAACCAGAGGAAGCAGCAATGCCTGAATTTGAAAAATAGCACAAAAGAACATCTGAAAAATGCACAGGATTATTATACAGGTGATAAAAAGCAAGACTGTCTTAACTAGTGCTCTGTCAAATAAGAAGAAGGTAGAGTAAGCAAGCATAAGGTGAAATCAAAATTTTTTCAAGAATTAGGAAGAGAAAACACTTTAAAGTGGTTAACATGGTGACTAAAGACATAATATTACTGGATAAATGCCAACATCATTTGAGTGAGACTTTATTGAGATACACTTAGAGAGGAAAAGCATTATGGGTCCACATATCAACCACAGAAAACACTGACTAGGGAATACTACTGCAGGTAAATATAAGAGAATAAATTATAATATACGGAATGTGAACAGAGTTACAGAAGTAGCACTATATGCTAGAGATTGTACATGGAGAGACCGTACCAGCAGTTTTAGTGGGGCAATTAACTTTCTGATTTATCGATACAGATAAACACAGAATACTGTAAATATGCTGCTAAACTGTATGGTTGAATTAGTGTGATAGCAAGAAGGCAGAACAGTAAAGAGTTATTCTGTAATGCAAGAGTAATAAGCATGATCAAAATTAGAATGAGTTAATATACACTAGGAAAAAAATACTATTGAAAGAGTATAGTAATTTTTTATAAGTACATAAGGAGAGCTAACGAAAACAATGAAAAGCAGTTACTGTCAGCACATGAAGAAATGGCCCTTGAAGTACGAAAAGAAAAACAAGCCTAAATAAATGCAAACACATTTAGTGAGGCTAATTGGGTTGTTTTGCTGAAAGAAAGGCAACCGGGTCACCATCTTGGAAAGTTTTCACAGAAGACCTGGAAAGAGGCAGAGGGGTAGTCTAATGTATTCTGCTGAAAGTCATAAATAACTTCAAAGCCATTGGAACTGAGTCATTCAATAAGATCTTCCTCCCAACCCTATCATCCACAAATGCGAGTACCAAATTATGGAGGGTGCGACTATTAAGAAAAAAAAGGCTCTTTCAAGACACGTGAAGTTGTCAGAAACATGGGGGGAAACAAAACATGGAAAAGAACAAAAGACAGTGTATGATGCAGCGTCATTCCTACCTCCCTGGAGTACAGCAGTATGACAGAATGACACGCAGTAACATTAATCCTGCAACTGTTTTCATTAATGTGAAATGAAGTAACAAGCTCTATCTAGAAATAAATGTAAATACCCATGTTGATTCTTTTAATTGAATGATAGTAATTTTCACAGCCAAATGTCTGTGACTATTTAAAACGAATGAGGCATTGGTTAGGAGATTAGCTGGACTCTTCATCTGGCCTTAATTAATTTTCTGACACTGGTTGTAGTCTGACTAGGAATTTCAGGATCAGAGTTCAATCCAGGAGGCAGGTGACTAAAGAAGAAAACACGTTTTAAAATGTCTTTGAGGATCCAGCCCCTCCTCCAGCTCTTTTTGCTCCAACTTAAAACTAAGAATGAGCAAAATGGTCTCATGGACCCATAGTCACCATGACATCACCTCTTGTTGACTTGTATACATGTTTTGGGGAAAGAGACACTATTTCATAGTAACAAATCTTGTCTTGTAGCTTTTTACACAATACAGAGATTAAATATCATATGGGATGTTCCACACATCCTGTCCCATAACGCTTGTTTTCATGAAAAAAAGAAATTCAAGAACCCTAACCCATAAGAAAAGAAATTGTGAATTCTACTAAGAACTTCAAGCTATGTAAGAATGATAAAAAAGAACTTAAAGATCACTTACAAAATGAAAAGAAAGCACCACACATTTTCTTGTACTGGGCATACAGACAAAGAAATAGCAACAACAAAAAGCCTAACTCTATGTAGTTTAAATAACTTCAAAACAAGGAATGGAAATAACCTTATAAAAACATCTGAGGCATTCAAGGCAATGTTCTAGCTAAAGAATATTTAAGGTTTTTCTTAGTTACATTTACCAACAGTCACAAACTTACATCTTAAAATGTGAAACAAATCAGTTTGCCAATCAAGACAAGTGGTTTTGGAGTGGATTCATACAGGAGAAGTGCATGAAATGACTGCATTGACAGAGCATGAATCACAAAGAAACTGCATCTCTCAGGATGGTTATTACAGAATGTTCTATTTGAGTCTCACAGTGAGAGTAAACTTACAGTGTAGTAACTACTTCAGCAGTAGAAATAATATAACCTCTTGGGTTTTTTGTTTGTTTGTTTGTTTTTAATTACTTTCACAGTCTATGCACTCCAAACATTTTCTATTACACTAAGTCAGATCATAGAAAGATAATCACTTTTATAGATAACATGAAACTAAAGGCTTACATCACGCCCAGCCTCTAGAATTTCAGCCCATTGCCATAAGAGACAGCACTGCTCACAATTTAACTGGCTGAGAGACTATAATGACCCCTGAAAACATCTTAGAAGCACAACTAGAAATTTAAGTAATTACTGCACAGATAATATTAGTAGTAATTTTCTTTTATTTCTCAAGTATTGATTTAACTTTTCAACAGAAACTTTTCAAGCCACAATTAAAACTTCTTTGGGAAAGTCGATTTGATACATAGCAAAGAGCACTACAGAATTATCTGACAAAAATCATGTATACTAAAATAAGTATTTTTATGGTCCCTAAATATCAGAAGTTGAAAAGTAATTTTTTAAAACGGTCTCTGCAATGTCAAGTGGTAACAATAGAATCTGCTTTTTAAAAGTCCCATTTATATTGTTTAATCAATATCATAAGTAATCTAGGCTTTGTTACTATTTCTGTTCATCTCTCAGAACTCCCCTGCTAGTCACAAAATACCAGAAACTGCTTAATATTTTGAAAATCTTCCTTCTTGGTGGGACAGAAATTCAATGCAAAACAATAGCAAACATCTAGAAAAAATCTCCAACCCTAAGTGTGATAATCATTCACCTATGATTCCTTGAATAATAAAACAACAACAAGAAAATATCAAGGACACTTGGTATAAAAAAAAATGCAGGGTGAAATACAAAGATGATGTTACGGGTGAAAAGAGTATTGTTTCCTCTCGCATTTGGAATAAAGTTGACAGAGAGATATTTCTAGATTTCTATGTTTACAACAAGGTTCTGTTCAAAAATGTAGAGTTAATTTATCACCTTTTTTTGGTGTCAGAATTTAATTGTGGCATGGCTCTTTTTCTTTATAGAGTGTTATTAATTTTGATATTTATTTATAGGTATTGATTTATTTTTTTTACTCCACTGAGCAATAAATTAATGTATTTTCTTAGTTTTCTAACCAAAATGGAATGTTTTCTATTTAGTCATCAAGATTTCCGTTGAATATAAATGTTCTCTCAGTTTTCAGAATTACAGTAAATTACTTGAATATTTGTTTTGTTTTGTTTTTTAGTTATTGTCTAACTTGATGTCAACAGCACTATCTAGGAACCAGTTTTCAAGGATTCCTCAAAGAAAGGGAAGGGCACCAAGGAATTTACCATGTTGGCAAGCTCAGCATCTTTCAGTTCTGCACAAAACAAATAAAAATTAACGTCTCCTTAAATTTGCTGGGAGTCAGTTATGTGTGTAACTGTGTAATGGTGCAAACCCAGCTGGCAACTGAGCCCCACACAGCCACTCACTCACTCGCCCCGCTCAGTGGCATGAGGGGAGAATCGAAGGGTAAAAGGGAGAAAACTCATGGGTTGAAGTAAGAACAGTTTAATAGCTGGCAGAAGGATAACAGTAATAGTACATGGTGATGATAGTAAATGATCATGATGATGATGAGAATAATAAAAATTCAAATAAAAACGCAAATAGCAGGGG